>KK113609.1:141236-169947 GCA_000611955.2 Stegodyphus mimosarum | reverse complement strand
CGGAAGATAATCAAAGATATTTGTAGACTGTAAAAGGTTTGGTTCAATTTATTTAATTAATATTTATTTAATAAAACGCCCCTTCTGGCAGCCTGTTCACATGGAATCAAACCCAGGTCTACAGCGCCACGGACTTAAGTGCTCAGCGACTTCACGCGCTGTTGAGCGCTAAACTACGAACTGAATGTTAATAGATCAGATTTAAAATTAAGTTGGGGAAGGTGGAAAAAGATAAGCAAAAGCATGGTATAGTAAAAGAATTAAAAAAGCATTAGAAGGATGTAAGGTTTAAAGTCTTTCACTACTGCATATTGTGACGAACTTTTCGGAAGACTTTAAGCTACTTATCATTAAGTCTGAAGTAAGAACAGAAATTTGAGAAGGGCCTTTCATTTAAACTAAATAAGATGAACAGAAGGCACTTCTGGTGCTTACAAAATCCGCCAGCATTTATGATGAGAAATTCAATGTATTAAGTCAAATGTAAAGCTAAGTTTAAATAAATGATAATCAAAGGCTGCACAGAGTAATTTACGCTTAGTTGGCTCGGGCTTAACGGGTGTGGTTGGTAACTATCACCAGTGTAAGCCGAAGACAGGAACTCTTAGAACAACAAACCTAGTAACGAAGACTCCTAACTGTTTTAACTTCAAAATCTCCCTTTAAATTCGCTCGAAATCATTTGCATTCTGGAGGGAAACCGGAAAAGGGAAAGTGGCAGTACAGATTCTAAACATAAAATAACCGCTTATTAAAATTAGAGAAACCTCTCAAGGAAATGATCTGAGGCAGTTATGAAAATGGAGTAAATGAATAGGTTTTAAACATGAGTGCCGGAATTATTCAAAGAGTAACTCAAACTTTTGATTCAGTCAAAAGAATTCAAAGCAAAAAGGTTTTTTTTTGTCCTCAGTTAAAGCTAGAAAGCGTTAGGAGGGAGCATATTAGGATAATATTGCAAACATTTCGATGATAATTATTCGTATCTGTGAAACGCCAAGTGGCCAAGTATCAAAATGTCACGTTGAAGAAGAAAATACAAGCATGAGAGAAAGAAAATATAATATTTTTTTTAAAGAAAAAGTATTTTTGAGAAAAAACTAGAACACTTTCTTGCTTATATTGCTAGATATAGACGTCTAATTGTTAGAAGACTTATGGAATCATGTTCTCTGGAGGGAAGATTTCAGAAAAGCATAATAGACTCCAGACAGAATAGACATAGAAATTATCTCCAGACAGCATTTCTGGAAGCCATAGATCTAAAGAATGCATTAGAAAACTGTATTGCTTTCCTGTAACACTTATATTTCGTTAGATACTACAAGCCAGATTATTTGGCGTTACAAATAAGATAACGTATTTATTATTTGGATTTAAAAAACAGACCTTAGCTCCTGAACAAAATACCTTGGAAATATTCTGCATGTTAGAATTAAAGACGTTTCTGTACTCTTCTAGGAATACCTGTCGTAACGCTAGTAGAATATCCTATGTTATATTCGCAATCGGCTGTTGATGTAAGGTTTGACATGAGGGAAAACGGGAGATTTCATACACACCCTATGGAAATTCCTAGCAGTTTAGGTTCGCAAAACTGGAGGGTACTGAGTGTCACATATTGAACCATTCTCGTCATGTTTCAGTTACGACAGTTAATTTAAGCAAGAAGGTTTCAACATGTGGCTAGAACACTGTACATTCTTCCGCGCATACACATTCTTATCGCCATCGAAAAACGTCGGGACTCACAATTTCCTGTGTGGAAGCGGCACATCCAACAACGACCTTAGAGCTACGTAGTGCGCGCTCGTGGAGTTTGGGCGGATCTGAAAGCACTTAGCATCGGCAGTTTTATTTGTTTATAGAACCGTCTGAGGCAGAATATTGCTTAGTCATTTACGATAATATTGCAATTTAGGCATCAAGCATACGAGAAGACAGGAATAATTTATATTCAAAATATATAATCCGTTCTTTATATGGACCCACGAGTTTATAACAATGAAAGAAGCAACGGTTAAAGGAACTTTAATAACCTGTCTTCTGTGCTTTTGGTGTACAAGTACTTAGCAGATTAAGCGTGCTATGATATACTTATTTTTACTAAAAAATATACGCCTTAGGATTTGCTGAATATAACATGTAAAACCATTCCACTAATAATGCTAAAGAATGAAGTCCTCCATTTCATCGCACTTGGCGCTCGAGAAACCTTCTCACACCCCGACGAGACATATTTATCGTTACTCCTGAAATCTCTTTCTGTAGCCGTATATTAAGTTCATCAATTGTGAGAGGTGTTTATGGCTAATGTACAGCATTCTTCAGATGATTCTACAAGAAAACACCCAACGCTGTTAAGTCTGGTGACCACGGTGGCTGCTCGATTTCATCATTTCTGGAGATAAGACATCCAAGAAAAGTGGGTTCAAAACATTCATTGTTCAGAACCTCGCTGTTCTTGTTTATTAACTCCAAAATTTGTTGACAAAAATGTGTAATGAATTCTCACATTCCTTACCGTGTGCCTTGACGGTGTAATTAAAAACACATCCAGTTAAGAATCGAAAGGGCCTCCGGCCCTTCCGACTCTGTTCCGGCGAGTTCGAGTCCCGGCGAGGGGATTGCAAATTTTTTCTGTTTCCTTTTCCAAAATAAATCTAATCACTCTACAAGCGAAGACTCTAGACTAGATTACCCCTAAAATTCCTGCACTACTTGAATTGTGTACGGATGGAAATGAAAATTGAGTTAGTTGTAAATTACATCTAACTCTGATTTCGGATAATCAAAAGTTTTTCTCGTAATCGAAGAATTCGGCCAATTCGACTTTTTACTAATGGAAATTAGATTTTCAGTAGAATGGTGTCTCATATTACATTTATCATATGTTATGGTCTATAATTTCTAAAAAAAGTTATTATATCATAAGTGTGTAGCATTTTCATGATTTTCCTAACATTTAAAAACCGCCCGTTTCACTGGTGGGCTCCATACTGCGTTACTAAATGACTTTACGTAATTAGTATTTGGAGTAGTAAGCAAATAAGAAAAGCTCATTTGAACGACTAATTTACTGGTCGCAAATAAATAAAATTGTCGAGTGGGGGAGAATATTTTCTGTTTTTTATACGCGCACAAAAAAAATTCTTCGTCGGTAATTAAAGATAAACAGAAACGCTATTTTTAACTAGTTTAGTTTAGGATTGTTAGTCACAGGTGCTACTGAATCATTCTAACTTGAATTTCGGTATCAAAAAAATTTCGCATTTATATTATCGTTATATTTAGCTAAATACTTCATGCATTTAGAGATATTTTGATGCAGTTTATATTCTTTAGAAAGAAAAATTCATAGCATTATAGGAAGGAAAACAAATCCCGGATTCTCTTGGCATATAATTTTCATTTTAAAATTAACAAGAATTTAAGACAGGATTTCCCCAGAATTTTGAATAAATATTTATTGTGACTAAGGTTTCCTAATTATGCACTTTCTAAGGTTCTAGTCATAAATATCAAGATGTTTTATTGCTTTTAGTTAACTTATAAGGTATTTGTCCCGCCTTCTTAGCATGCCTTCGTGGTGTAATGGCCAGCACACTCGGAGCGTACTCGAGAGGTCCGTGGTTCGAATTCCGGCGAGGGCATTGCACATTTTTTACATCTTCTGCTTCTAAATATCTAATGTTTTTACAAGCTTAAGAATGGTAGTAAGAATTTAGAAAATTTCAGACGTTCATATGTAAAAAAATTAGAACAATAGATTCATTTATAGAACTAAACTAGTTGTCTATACAATAATAAACAAATTTCGAATTTATTGTTAAAAGCGAAGCTTTTTCATTTAAAATTTTGATGTATGGAGTATTTTTTTTTTGTATTTTGTACTAGCAATTTGTTTTGAGAGCCAACTTTTTTTTAAAAAAATTTCGATTCTGTGTTGTAATGTTTTAATAGTATGCCTTACACACGTTCCTGTAGTTAATGTTTCATATACCAAAACCTGTGTATGAACTTTGAATATTGTTATGTTCAAAGTTTATGTACAGATTTCTCTAGGAAGATTACGCGCAGAAAAATTAACGATGTTTTTGACTAAAATATTTTGATTTTGATAAAGAGAGACTTAAATTGGTAACGGTTTCTTCAAATCTAAATTCAAATCAAAACTTACGCCAGTATAAGGTGGCATTTTTTCTTAACGTAGAGGCAGAGCAGCTCAGAAAGAATCCTTCAGTTACAAATGGCTATAAAAATAATGTAGTTGGCGAATATTTGTCTATATGTGTCACATTTGGAATATATCAAGCTAACTTTAAGCTATTCAAATTTCTTATCGTACATTGCAGATGCTCTATGTGGGATCCTTTTGTCTCGACACATAGAAATTGTAATTCAAAGAAAACGACTGTGCTTTCCTCACCTGGCTTCTCTTTTTTATAGGAGTATGTTAAAAATATTTTTTTCAAGATGCTATTGTCATTCAGCTTTGATGAACTGAAAATCTGCAGCACCATCTGTAACATATTTTCTCCGTTCTTACCGGATGCCTTCGTAGTGTAACTGGAAAGCGCATCCGACTAACAATTTAAAGACCCAAATTTCGAAATCCGGCGAGGGCAATGCCTATTTTGCACATCTGCTGTTCTGAAAGAGTAATAATAATAAAAACAAACTAATGATTCTACAATGACACCAGAACTAAACGCAATGGAAAACAATAATTCATCGCCACCAAGATTTAATGAATGGATTTGCTTCTCCCTAGTCGTCTTTAACAGAAGTCCGCAGTTCGAATACAGACAGGGCATTGCACGTTTTTCAGGTATTCTGCTCCAAAATAATAATAATAATAATAATAATAATAATAATAATAATATTAATAATAATAACAATAATAAAAACCTTAACGATTCTACACATCACACTAGATTTCATTATGAAAGGAACGCCAAGTACGTTAATTACTGTAGATTTCAATAAAAATAAGAAAGGAAAATTATGCTGTACTCTTGTACTGCATCATGCAAGACGCTCAAGACTTACCAAAAACCAGAATGCAGAAAGTATCACCTTCAAGATCAGTATACTTACCGTTAATGCTTGTAAAATCAATCAATCTCTGGGCATTCCCTTTTCCGCCTAAATGAATGCTGCTAAAGGTCCTCCCCCCACCGAACTGGGGCCGGAGTTCAACCCCTTTCCCAGAACCTTGGAGGGGTCGGCGCAACGCATCTGGATACTACGACGTCACTGGTCGTTTATTTGCTACCTTACAGTCGCTGAGGCTGCCCGTCGCAGACGCTGGCACCCAGCAAACCTGGGTGCTACCCCCGGGCTACTTGTGCCGTTCTGCTCTAAGAACCGGGAGGGCCAATAAGAGACCATTCCAGGGCCTCCAGAACCACTAGGTTCATATTTATATACCTCCGTGGTCGAGACTGACTAGGTGACAGATCTTGGCCAGTAGCTGCGCAGAGTTCTCTACTTCTACTCCCTGGGGGGATTACTGTTAAAATAAGACAGTTCTGGGGTATATACAAGCTCTATATAAGACATACTGATTCTGTCGTGCGTTTAGTGTAACAAATGGAACTCACATAGAGCAACTGTCATATAAGGAAAGAAATTTGGTTAGTTAAAGTCTAATATCATGTATCACTAGTAAATATGAGACAGCTACGTGTTTTGCTACAATCAATTGCAATTTATGATTCTTTTGGGCTTATATTACATATCTTCAATTGCATGTTCCTATTCTAATCAAACTTCGAGATCTAAAATTGAGTATCCGGTAAAAAATTGAAGAAAATATGAACATTTTCTGATTTGAAATTGATTAAAAGATTGAAACATTGAATCGGAACTGAGTGTTTGTAGATATGCCCCTAAGATACGTGTTTCTCCTTGAGAGAATCGGTTTCTGGGATTTCAATACTCTCAGTTCTTGATAAATGTCTGGGAATTAAATGCGTTGTTAAAAATTAAATGATATCAAAATGAAACTTTAAATTAATGCTATTCTTGAAAACTGGTGCATGATCGGCAAAAACTGATACTGTTTTGACTTCTGCATTTCTTTGTGTTAAAAAGTAAATTTCGAGCAATTTATTTTTTTCAAACAATTTCCTACAAATCCCGCATTTCCCAACAAATACACTTAAAGCTTGCAAAAAACCGCAGTTCCAGATCCCCGGCAAAGAAGACCTAAGTTTATACAGAGCATTTGGGCTTATTCCATGGAAATTTCATACACAGAATTCAACGAGTAACTATTTTATAAATATTTTACAAGAAAATTTTCCAGTCACTTTAAAAATAAATAACGACAAAAAATAAAAGCGTAAATTGCCCTCTTTTCTAAATTTTAAATACTGTTCAGTTCTCTTCAATGTTTTGTTTTTAAATATGTAAGAAAAATAGTGACTCATTTTTTTTCACGCTAATTTAATTTTTTTTTCGTAGACAGAAGACAGCAAAAATGCAAATAAATATAAATTGTGGCGCATTATGGAATAAACGTACATGGATGAGTAACTACATTATTCTTCTTTGCTTTACGCTTCGAATGTTCACTACATTTTTAACGCATTTTTTAAAGAATGAACAGTGAAAAAAAGTATGCAATACATATAAACACATATGTCGCGTTAGAAAAATAACGACCATCGTATTTTATGCTTTAATAAATTTATCTTCCACCTTTATATGAAAACAATTGAGGCAGGTTTTCCGTAGTTCACTTAGGTGTAAAGTAACTTTTTTGATAGTGTTGCCACCCTGATGGTGTAATGTGTTTTCGAGAAGAATTGTTTTACACTTTTTATTCAAAAGTGAGTAACTGCTCCAAATAAGTATTTATAAAGAAAGCATGTTCCAGATGTGGTCTTTTCATGGTTTACTACTTCTTATTCTTATAAAATAACGAATGGCAAAATTTCCCCAGAAGAAACGGAAAAAAAATTCAAAAGTAACAGAACATCAGTGAAGCTGAATACTCCAATTTTACGAAAGGAGGCTGACGTTCAAATGAGTTTTAAAGAATTCTATTCATGTCAACAGTAAACATTGTCTAAGACTGGCGTGTAAACTGAATTGTTTTAAGAAGAGGAAGTTCATATTTTTTATTTTCAAATTGGAGAGTTTCTTGCTCATTGGAATATCAGAAAAAAGATTAAATTTTTGAAGTAATTTCAGTCAAACCTACTTTAATCGTTGAAGGCATAATTCATCATCAAAGCCAATTTTTTAAAGTCCAAAATTTCTCAGTTACGATGCCTCTTACTGAGTCCTTGTTCCAGCAGAAAACGTAACTTCTTAAGTCCTTTTAAGTAAACTTTTGTATTTTAAGTAAGCTTTCGTATTTTGCTTGATATAAAGCAATGCTATATCTGGTTACATTTTGTTGCCCCTCTCAGTACACAGTCTACTCAATATCTCGAGCACTTCTACTGTGAATTACATTTTGTAAACAAAACCTTCTTTTCTTCAATTTCCGGTATTTGGTGTAGGCCTCTAAATTGCAGTATTTTTCGCAGTCTTAATGAAATGATAATAGATCGCTTAGAAATAGGGCTGCAAATAAGTAGATTTTAAGAAGTTTGGTGATTTACTTTCTGTCTCAAAGCTTCGAATTTTGTAATAAAAATGGACTCAACTATAGTTTCCGAGCAATTAGTACGTTGGTTAATTAATTCTATACAGATTTCTTCCATATTAAACATAAAGTGTTTAATAAAGAAATAACTACAAAAACATTAACTTATAAGGTATTTCTCCCGCCTTCCTAGCATGCCTTCGTGGTGTAGTGGTTAGCACACTCCACGCGTATTCGACAGGTTCAAGGTTGGAGTCCTGGCGAGGGCATTGCTCATTTTTCAAGTCTGTCAGCATCAAAAATCCTAATGTTCCTACTGAAACGAAATTATAGATCAAGTTCGAAATCAAAGAATGAGATGCCTGGCCTGGAGGGTTTTGCATAATTTTAATTAAAATTTAATTATATACATAATGTAGGCTAAAATGCCTAAATAGAATTCCAACGCTTAGGCAAGCACTGAATAGTTTCATCAAAAGAATTTAATGATCCAATTGCACTGCGTAGGGCAGTTCGAATTCTACCCTCAAAAAGACTAACTCATCAAAAAGAAAAAACGTTTTGCCATGTGTTCAGAAGGGGTAGAGTTAAGTAAGCCAATAGATAAACTTCTCACGCCATCGCTTGGCGATATCAAGGAATACTCCTCAACACACTCCCCACCTGAACTCTGCCAAGAGTTCATCTAACTGAGTTATACATACAATTATGTACATAAATCACTATTCTATAAAATACAAAAAACTCTAATTAGTAAAGAAATTCAATCACAAAATACGTTACACACAACATGTATCAATTAATAAGCGTTATAAAAAATAACTGAACAAAATTTGTAAATTTGTAACTGAAGTAAATTTGTTAAAAATATTTTCAACTTAATTAAACAAACTTAACTAACGATATTCAATTTAATCATTAATAGCAAAGAAAAAAAGAAAGAAAATGCATAACAAATCGTTAAAGTTTAAAATATTTAAAGTTCAAGAGGATATACACTCTTAGACAAAAAAAAAAAAATAAAAAAAAAGACGCACCAAGGAGTTATCCGAATGGGACGAAAATCGGTAGAAGTGATGTACATGTACAGAAAAACAAATGATTAGAGTTTGAGAAAAATTGGATGATTTATTGAAGTGATAGAGCTTCACAAAGTGAAAAAGACAGTAACGCGTTTATCCAACTCTGGCGCTTATGCAAGCAGTTATTCGGTTGGCATCGATTGATAGAGGTTGCGAATGTCCTCCTGAGGAATATCTTGCCAAATTCTGTCCAACTGGCGCGTTAGATCGTCAACATCCCCAGCTGGTCGGAGGGCCCTGCCTATAATGCTCCAAAAGTGCTCAAAAGGAGAGAGATCCGGCGACCTTGCTGGTCAAGGTAATGTTCGGCAAGCACTAAGGCAAGCAGCAGAAATATGTGCAGTGTGGGGGCGGGCATTATCTTGCTGAAATATAAGCCCAGGGTGGTGTGACATGAAGGGCAACACAACGGGCCTTAGATCTTCGTTGACGTACCACTGTGCTGCAAGGTTGCGATGGATGACAACCAAAGGGGTCCTACTATGAAATGAAATGGCACCTCAGACCATCACTCCTGGTTGTCGGCCTGTCTGCCGGAAGACAGTCAGGTTGGCATCACACCTCTCTCCGGTGCGTCTCTAGACTCGCCTTTGCTGGTCATCGGGGCTCATTTCAAAGCGTGAGTCATCACTGAAGGCTATTCTACTCCAGTCAGTGACATTCCAGTGCGAATGAGCCCGACACCATTGCAAACGGGCTTGACATTGTACAGAGTTCAATGGTAGTTGGCGCAAGGGGCGGCGTGACCTCAGCCTCCTTTCTGTGAGACGTCTATGAAGGGTCCTTACGGTCACTGAAGCACTAGTTGCACGTACAATCGATGATAATGATGCATCTGGGGCTATGAGTGCCGCTCTGACGATTGCTTGGTCTTCACGTTCTGTCGTTTCTCTAGGCCTACCGCTTCCTTCTTGACGCTGTGTGCTGGCCATGTTTCACCCATTCCTGCCAACATCATCTAATACTGGCATCGCTCATGTCTGAAATGTTAGCAATTCGCCGATAAGACCGACCGGCTTCTTTAAGCCCCTTTACACGACCTCTTTCAAATTCTGACATCTGTGCAGATCGTTCGCGCACCTGTATGCGAGGCATAGTTGCTGTCTACTAGAGTACACAGAATGAAATTCGTGGAGAATTTATGACCTGGAATCGTAATTTCTCTTCTTAAATATCCTGCCAATTGCGCAGATCAGATGCGCTGTAGCGACAACCTTCACTCATTGGCAGCCAAAATGTAAAAGTTTGCATTTTCCGTCGAACTCCTGTAATTTGTGTTCAATTTGCTTTATATTTTGTCGGTGCGTCGTGGTGCGTCGTTTTTTTTGTCTAAGAGTGTAGATGTTGAACGGTACGTTTTAAAGTCTCATTACCACTTTTTAATTCGAATGATCGGACTTTACCAGCACGTCCAGGAATAGTTTTTATGATTCTGCAAAGTTTCCATAAAAGTTTGTTTTTATTGTCTCCTTCAACCGAAACAACATTTCCTACTTTTAGCTCTGGTTAAAGATTCGGATTCTTCAAGAAATGGGCAGTTCTAAGATCTAATAAATATTGTTGCTTCCATTTGCATCACAACTCTTTTAACAGCAATTCTTGATAACGCTTTCTTTTTAACAGCGTTTCTCTTGTCGTTTCGCTACTGATGATTCTAGGAAAAGTCAAAAGATACTTGAAATCAGTTTGACCTATGTTTAGGAAGTGCTCTAGGAGTCAAGGTTTGTGGCTCGTCATTGTCGTTGTAAACGTAACTTACAGGTCGTGAATTAAGAACTGACTCTATAAGGTATTTCTCCCGCCTTCTTCGCATGCCTTCATGGTGTAGTGGTCTGTAGGCTCGACGCTTAACCGAGAGGTCCGTGGTTCGATTCCCGGCGAAGGCGTTGCTTATTTTTCATGTCTGATGCTTCGAAATAACCTAATGTCTCTACACTGGAACCCGAACTAAAAAGGGTGGTGGATGATGCTTCTCCACCCCCGCGATTTGGCGATTGGGTCCCCAAAACCCCAGTCGCCCTTTAAAAGGGGGAGTATATAAGGTATTTCTCCCGCCTTCTTCGGATGCCTTTGTGGTGTAGTGGTCTGCATGCTCGCGGCGTTGCTCATTTTTTCATGTCTGATGCTTCCGAAATAACCTAATGTCTCTACAACTCTACATCGACAAGTAGTGTAGACATTTCATTGAACTCAACAATGCTTTCCCTGTGGTTTTCCTTAAACATTCTTTAACAGATCTGACAAGTCTGTCATAAAACCGTCCCCACCATGGGGCTCGCTCGATTATAAATTTCCAATGGATTCTTCTTTGGCAATGAAATTCTTGAATTTGTCATATTTTAAAACTTAAATTATTGACTTAAAAAATTCCCAAGATTTTCTTTGTCCTCTTAAAGATCTTGGCGTTGTCAGAGTAGATGATTATGCAGTTCCCTCTTCTGCTCAAAAATCTACGAAATGAAAGTAAAAAGGATTCTGTTGACATATCTGATAAGTTCTAAGTGTACAGCTTGGGTTACTGCACAAACGAACAAAACAGTATAGGATTTTGAGTGTCGTTAGAATTCTTCAAGTAAACTAGTCCAGCGAAATCAATTCCACAGAATGCAAATAGAGGTGATTCTTGGATTCTATCCTTTGGTAAGGGTGCTCTCATCTGGTCTGCTTGTTTAGCTAAATAATTTTGGCAAATTATACAACTCTTTAATGCTTTTTTGACTAACTTGCGTCCTTTAGGAATCCAGAAACATGATCTGACCTTGGCTAAAATTGCAGCAATTCCTCCATCTTCTCATGTTCTTTGCGTACAATTAGAATCATCAGTCGGGAATTTTTAGGTAGGATTATTGGATTCTTATTATCTAGTGAGAAGTCAAAAAATTCCAATGTTTCTCTCAACCTCATGATTACCTTCTCATCAATGTAGGGAAGAAAATTGTACAAAAGAGAATTTTGTTCAATCGAATTACATTCTTTGGATTCTTTTTTTGGAGGGATTTATATTCTTCGGCAAAAAACTTCTTTTGCTCTGATCTTATCCAGAAATTTTCTGCTTCCTGTAACTCTTCAGCTGTGAGAGTTCCTTGAATGTCGCTAATTTTCTAATGAAAAGTGTTATCCAAGCAGTGACTCTTACCACCTTTTCTAATCTGCTATATTTTGATATGTCGAAAAGATCATCTGTACTCTTTTCGATTGTACATTCAAGTTGATGTATATCACCGGATCACGTTAGGTATTCCAATTTGTTTTCATCTACTGTTTCTTTAATATCTAATCTTGGCCAAAGCTCGTGAGAGAGTTGAAGCCACCGGGGACCTTGCGTCCAAATGGTCTCGTTTATTAACTTGGAAACCTTCGTTCCCCGAGATACGAGATCTGTAGGGTTGTCGACACCTGGGCAATAATGCCAATCTTGAGATGAGCTCAATTTTTCTATTTTTTCAACACGATTCTTGACAATGGGTTTGAAGGCTTCAGGTTGTTTTTGGATCCAAAAATAAGTAAGTGTTGAGTCTGTCCAAAAATAGCACGGAATTTTCAATTTCAGGGCCTTCAGAATATTGCTGACTAACTTAACTGATAACAATGCCCCATTAATTCTAACCTCAGTAAAGTAAGAAGTTTAAGTGGGGCTTTTTTTAGAAGCGACGACGGCTGTTTTGATTTCTTTATTATTTGCCGTGAAGCTTAAATATGCGACTGTACCATAGGCTTTGACACGTGCATCTGAGAAGCAATGTAATTCGAGATTTTCGATATAAAAGTTCGGGGGTGTGAAAAGATAACGAGAGATGGAGAATTCAGCCATTTGAGGTAGCTCTTTACACCACTTTCTCCATTCAAAGGGCAAATCTTCAGGCAACGGTTCATTCCCAATCCATTTGTGACGACAAAATCTTCTGTATTAAGCACTTTGTTCTAACAGTGAAAGGTCCTAAAATTTCAATCGGATCGAACATCCGACCCAAGACTTGTAGAAGAAATGTTTCTATTGGTTTAGATGTGAAAGACAATAGGTTTCGAACATCAAAATACAGTAAATCCTTTGAATTATCCCATGCCATACCTAAGACCTTAAATAGGAAATTTTCTCTATTAAAGGCTCCAGAATTTTCATCTGGAACAATAGATACCCTGTTTAATTCACAATTCATGTAGTTGTCCTGAGTTACTATGCCATTTGTGAAGCTGCATGCTTGCTTCCTTAAATATTTGGACCGATTCTAGACTCGTATTTAATGCTTCATTGATCGTTAGCTGGCTTCCAATCGCATCATCTACATATACGTTCGGACTCGAAAAGTGAACCGTTGTAGGATACAGTTTATCATATTTTTTCAGATGATGTTTAATGGTAGCGGTTAATAGAAACGAACTACTATTTATTCCGAATAAAGCTCTAGCGAACCTATATATGTCAGGAGAAATGGTTTTATCATTAGGGAATACGGAGAACAGAAACCTGGTTGCGTCCCGATCCTTTTCATGATGGGAATCTGTAAAAAGGCTTATTTTATATCTGCAGGGAAAGCTATTGGATTATACCGAAATCTTAACAATATTTCGAATATTTCAGGTATAAATTTGGCCCAACGTGTAGACAGTCATTTAAATAAATGCACCCTGGGGCATGCGATGATGCATCATAAACAATGCGTAATTTACTTGTAGCTCGATCCTCGTGTATAACTTCCCTATGTGGTAAGTAAACCACGACATCCTCTTCATTTGAAATTTCTGTAACTGGTTCGATAATATTTTGCTTTAACTGATCTCTTAATACGTTCCATTATTTGAAAAATAGGTCGATTAAATCTTTGCTCCGCGATTTCTCTATTATTATTTAGATTTGGTGTGTCATGTTTCGAAGGCAATCTAACTTTGTAGCGAGAATTTTCGCATGTTATATTTGATTCGAAATATTCGATGACTTCATTTTCAGTTGAATTGAAGTCTTCCCTCTTATCAAGAAGACCTGAGTTTTCCAAGTCCCAAAATTTTATTATAGCTTGGAAATCAAATCGTCCCTTACAACTACATTGAAAGCCAAAGAGACATCATTAGCACCTTTTCGTCCTTGTAGGCAACAGTCGAAAATATTTTCCATTGCAACAAGTATTTGATGTGTTGCAATGGAAAATGTTGTAATAATAATCTGCTCGAATTAGAATGGCAATGGGATTTTTACAATCGGGAAAATCTGCGAGAATCAAATCTTTTAATTGCCTGTTTTGCTTGATTTCTTCTGATTTACGGGGAGGAATATTTGTACCTGATATGTTATCAGTTACTAATAATTCAACTTCTGTCCTAGAGTCGGGAGGAATTCTATGTTCTAAACTTAATTTAACTACGTCATAATTTTTTTGGATGGGTGAGGAATTCCCAAAAGCGTAGGCAGTCAATTTTTCTTTTCGTATGACTTCGAGGTTTAATCTGTTCGCTAACGCGCAAGTACAAAAACCTTTCATACTTCCACTATCCAAGAGAAGTCTGACAGACACCTTTTCCTTAGCTGTTTTAACTTCTATCGTACAAGTCTGTAAAAGAATCAAGTTATTTACACTACGCGAAACGGCAGAAACAATTTCCTTGGTTTGTGTATCATTTCTCGAAATTGATATATTATCCTTTTTATCATTTGCTGTATTTTTAACTATCGAATTGGATTTAAAACATATGGCTTCCGAATGTTTACCTTTGCAAATTTTACAAACTTTAGTTTGTCGTTCCCGGCATTCTGAAATTCTGTGTTAGGTGCAAGGCACAACAAACAACGCCCTTGCTTCTGCAAAATCTCTCTCTTCTCATGGGTTTGAAAACAAAAAATGCAGTTTCGATTTGATGCCGCGGCTGCCATAAATTTATGTGTAGTGGCAGTTTGTTTATGTTTAGTTGTCGGTGGATATCTATCTGTTAATACTTTTCATTTCCGGTTTTGACTTGCTTGGAGAGGATAAGGAATTAATTTTTTCTCGCGATTCTATTTCTAATCGGAAAAAGTCTAGAAATTTATCGAAATCATAGGTTGAAGGATTTCCAGTATTTGTACGATGAAATTCTAAAGTTACATCGTTCGGGACAATTTTCATCAAAATTGGAATAATCATGTTGGAATATGTTTCTGGTTTCACACCGAGTACTAAATGGCTTCTGATTCGAACGTTAATTGAATCATAAAGTTTTCGAAATTTTGTTACTTCATTTGAACTTTGAACGGGATTTAATTGTAAGAGATTAGAAATGTGTGCATTGATAATAAGGTCACTTTGACCGAATCTATTTTTAAGAATGTCTGTAGCAGAATCATAATTAGCCTCTGAGATCGAGAGACCTTTTACGGCTGATGCTGCGTTTCCACATAAATAAGTTTTCAAACAATTAAATTTTTCGATCTTCGAAAGCGTAACATTATCATGAATAAAAAATTCATCCAAACGTTATAGTGTCCGGAAAATTTATGAATTAACAGCTTGGGCTATTTAACATTACCTTCAATCTGTCTTTTGGTTTCAACTTCCGCAGATGAATTATTTAAATTCGTGTTGACATTTTGAGTATTGTATTTCTCTAAATAACGGTTGATTTTAGACTTCGTTATTATTATTTTATCGTTATATTCCATAGAAATGTTAATATCTGACTCTAATTTTGATTCATCTTCAATCAAATTTGGTATTTTTTCAGTTTCTGTTTTTTTACTATTTAAAAATACTTTACTTTTTCTGTTTCTTTACGATTTAAAAATTCCAAACAATTTCCTAACTCTTCTTGTTTTTTTTTCTTTTAAATGTTTATCTACATTTTTAATAATTTGAGTTACAAAAGCGCGTGTATTGCTCGATTCTTATTTAGTGTCTTCTGTTTCATTTTAATAAATTATGAAAGGAGACTTACCGTGAGCAGGCTTCTCTTAGAAAGTTTAATCCAAAAGGCAACATAAAATTTCAAATAAAGCAGATTCCTCCTTTTCGGCCCGATGCACCAATTTGAAACGAAATTCTAGATCAAGTTCGAAATCAAAGAATGAAATACACGGCCCGGAGGGTTTTGCATAATTTTAATTAAAATTTAATTATATACATATATACATAATGTGGGCTAAAATGCCTAAATCGAATGTCAACGCTTAGACAAGCATTGAATAGTTTCATCAAAAGAATTTAATGATCGAATTATACTGCGTAGTGCGGTTCGAATTCTACCCTCAAAAAGACTAACTTATCAAAAAAAAAGTTTTGCAAGCCATAGAACTTCTTAGTGTGTGTTAGTGTGAATTTCTAACACCAATCATTCCTTCTTAGTTAGTGTGAACTTCTAACGCCATCTCTTGGCAATATCAAGGAATATTCCTCAACACAGAGTCCTGGCGAGGGCATTGTTCATTTTATTTTTCACGTCTGTGAGCATCAAAAATCCTAATGTCCCTACAACTGATTTTGGTTTAATAATCATTTGGTTAAGACATATGTTTTAATTAGTTCAGAGAGTCATATAATGGTTTGTTACTCTAACATATTGAGTAACGACCCTTCTCTGATATACAGTCTTAAAGTGTGTCGTTACCACCGTACAGAGAAAGTTAGGGGATTCTAGCAAATCAGACGACTCGCCTGTTTTTCCGCAACAGTCGTTGCTATGGTTATGAGCTATGGTTTGGAGTGGGAGGAAATGATCTTGAAGTGCTTATTTTAAAATAACTTACTATACCGAGGTTTGACAATATTTTCCAATTTACGTTGTTCTTAAATTTGAGAAAGCGAAATCATATTTATCACTCACATCTTAGCCTCCAAAACATGCGCCCGGTGACAGGAAAGTCCGTTAACATTCGAAAATTCAATAATTTAATGAATAATGTCGATAGAGTGGTAAAAACTGACACACGTGCTTAAAATGTCATGGGGTTTGACTGAAAAAAATTTCTTAAAACTTCCAACAGATAGTGCTTCATATGATAACAAAAGCAATAACAAGCCTAACAATTGATTTTGTAACAAAGGTTATGTTTTTTAATAATAAATGTTCACCTTGTCGGCCGTCATTCATTAACGATAGAGGAACAATGTTGTGAACAGCTTTGTATAGCATATCTGTTTGGTATGGTGAAAATTTGCTATCGGATGTTGTCTTTTAGCATCCCTAATGAGGTCGGACGATTGCGGTAGACTTGCGATTTCGGTAACCCCTCAACGAATAATAACGAAGATTGAAATCTGGGAACCTGAGAGGCCAAGTAAGTAGTGGCTCCGCGCGTGCTCCTCAAACCGCGTGCTCTTCACCAAACGACGTGTGCAAGAGATTTTTCATACGTATAGCAATATGGGATTTAGTTCCATCCTGCATACGAGTCATACCTTCCAACAGGTATTTATCAGCCAGACTAGGTATAAAGCGATTCTATAACATATCAGCATACCTCTCACCCGTCATACTAACAGGAACCAAACCTTTTAACCAAAAGAGCGTTAGTCCGAAAGGGCTATTAATTCGTTTCAAATTCTTCCGCTAAATACTAGAGCCCTGCGTTATATTTAAAGAAATTAAGTAATTAAGAATCTGCGTGAATGTACGCATGTTGCTCGCAATGTGAAAAAACAGCGGTACCTTGAGACATCAAATTTTGAATAACGTAGTCCTTCATTCGAATATGGGCATCTGGAAGCCCAAACTTGGAATTTGTTTTATTATCTATTTCATATTTTGTAAAATATTAAAGAAGTTTTGATTAACAAATTTAACGATTTCAGAAATGGCAACACTGTACGAAAAAAAATGTTTTTATCTTCAGCGCACTAGACTGTGTCTCGGAAATTCTAAAGATATGCTCATTTTAAAATGATTTTGCGATATTGCTGTTGGATTGAGTTTTATGGTTTAAGTGAAAAGAACATGATATTTAATAAATAAATGTATCGCACAAAACGTTAAAGTAAACGCGCCTTTGGACGTAATATAAAATCTGAAAGCTTTCAGGTTTTTTCTTTTATATTTTATTTATGAATTTTACTTATTAATGGTATTAATGTAAGTAGCAGTCGCAAAAGTGCCTTATAATCTTAGTGATAATAGTTTTACTTTTGTAATATTAATTTGTTACTTTGTTTAAATAAAACCTGTCACGCTGACAGTTTAAATAGCTGATCCTCGCATTTCCTCGAAGAAAAAGGTCGGACTGCGATTGCTGTGATAAACGCACACCACACCGTGACCAGCAGTCGGAAGTGAGGATGGAAAAGTGACAAAGTCAAGGAGGGACTGATTCCCTCTCTCACTATATATTTCTCCCGCCAGCTTCTCATGCCTTCGTGGTGTAGTGGTCAGCACGCTCGACACGTAACCGAGAGGTTTGTGGTTTAAATCCCGGCGAGAGCACTGCTCATTTCTTCAGCTTCTTGACGTAGAAAAAATACCTACTGTCTCTACAACTACAGCTCATTTCGTACCCAATTCTCATGCGGTGTCGCTAACATTTTGCTTCCCAGCGCCATATGTTGGACTTTTTTGCGTTTTCTTTCTTTTTTTTTTTGCTTTCAATACAACCCCATGTCATTTCAAGCAAATGTGTTAATTTTTACCTCCCTACCTACATTATTTCGTAAATGCTTAAATTTTGAAATGTTAACGGACTTTTGGGTCACCTGGTATATTCAAGAAAAGAGACTTTCGTATATATATATGTGAGTGTGTGTGTGAAAGATCTCTTTTCTTGATTGCATGGAAAAAAGCACCATTTTTAAGTACAGGAAAATGCTCCTTTTCTTAAATGTTTAAAAGTAGATACCATCTTTTCTTGAATTCAATAGAAAATTCTTTTTGAATACGTGAAAAGAATAATACTTATTTTAGTAATATAAAACTGTTTTATGAAAAGAAGTGCAATATCCTAATACGAACAGCCATACAATTGGAAATGCTACAGCATCCATGCTATCTTCTGCACTACGAAGTGGCATTAACAAATTCATTAATTTATTGCCAAGGAATTCCTTACATATCTTTCAGGTATGAAAACAAATATGGCTAGTTGCTAGAATATATCCCTCCCAAAGGAGTCTAACAGTGATCTAGGTGCACGTACAACTATTTTATGCAAGGTTGGAATGCTTCTGTACTCTCTAACAGGTGAACTGCAGACTGCTAACTGTCATTCCATAGAGAGTTTCAAAGTTAGAGCAACAGTTAGGTGCGGCAACAGAAGGCGATGAATGTGCCTTTTGTAATTACTGCTTGGCTTTATGATGTTTGAAGTAAGCATTTTGCCGAAACTGCAGTATAGCTTGAAATGGCTTTGTAGATGAAAGGAGGTGAGTTACTCTTCAGTCAGTTGGTTTATTTACTGAGATATAGTTCGCTGAACTGATAATTGAATTATTTCGCTGCTCGTCCGAATTAAACTGAAACACCAATCTAATACGTTCCCAGGTTAAGTGTTCGTATAGGATTTGAGTTAATTCCATGTTTCGTCCAAGTTCGCTCAATTGCCGTAGCATTTTGTCTGATACCTTATGTCAAACAAGAAACGAATCTATCTTCAATAAAAGTTTCTATTTTTGCCATTTTTTAATATATGATATATAAATATGCCTAAATAAACTGTTAATTATATGTGGAACTTTCACATCCAAATGACTAAAATTAAATAATACTATTTGACTAAAATTAAATAATACTGACAAATTTCGAATTTAAATGATTATTTTAAGAATTATGATTTTATGGCTAAAGAGTCATTTAAGGCACATTCTTCACTAACTCAAATCAAAGCTCTAATAAATAAATAACACTGAGGGCAAATTTAGATTTTTGTGCATAATCATTTTGTTGAATGCCCTAATTTTTTAAGCAAGAGTTTTATATGTTTTAATACGTATTCACAGAATTTATAAAATAGCGTTCATCAAAGCGACAAATTACGCTCAAAATGCTTCTATGACATGGCAGAAAAGTGTTACTTATTTCTATTGCTTTAATTTCGGAGGAGAAGAAATTTACATTTCATCTTAAAGTACATTTCTCTTGGAATCGCTCTTAAATAAATTGCTTTATTTTAATTTCCATGAATTGAAACATGATGTGATTTATTCTGATTAATCTTCTATTTTCGGTAGTTCTATTGTTTTATTGCCGTTTGTGTAATTTACTCGGCTAGTGCCTAATGTACACAGCTTCTTTAATGCACCACGGCATTGTTTCCATTAGTCCTGTGTTCTTTGCCTTAATCAATTATTATAATAGCTTAATCTGATCTCGTATGGTTCGAAAGACGATTTTATGTTTGAAAATGTGCGCACCTGTTGCTACAAACGTATTTTATATTTTTAAAGGGAAGTTATTTCATTCCAACTTAAAACTTGAAAATGCAGTGAATTGTAATTACTTATATTCAAAATATTCATGCCTTCAAATGTATATATTCCAAAATAATCTACATGGCAACCATAGTTTTATACTTATTGAATTACGGAGCTGAGGCTGACATGAGAAAAAAAAGTATTTTAAAATGGCAGCAAGTTAACCGCCTTTTGATTGTTTTTAAGATGAATTAAAGTCATTACATAAAAATTTTATCTGACAGATTTTAAAAATAAAGAAAACACTTTATACATAATTATATATACTCATGGTTTCAACGCACTGTGAAATGTTAAAGAATTTGATAACCTAGGCATCTTTTCTAGACCTTAATTAATTCAGTAACTAGCACGGTTTAGTTTACGTACAACTTAAATAAAACAAGAAAAATATTTATAATTTTTATTTATGCCGATATAAACACTGAAGTTTTTATTTATATTTTATGAAAAACCAATTTGTTTATAAGCGTATACAACTGTGTGAATCAATCAAAGCAGCATGTGCTTTGATTTATTTGTAGCGCGGAAACAGGAACTGCATTTTTTTTAAAATAATCCTTTTAACTATTTAATTTATATACTGATTATTTCTATAGATATTGTAGAGTAACTAGGTTATTTTGAAGCAGGAGGTATAAAAAATGAGCAATGCCCGTGCTGGGGCTCCAACCCTGGACCACTCGAATACCCGTCGACTATGCATCCAGTTACATCACGAAAGCATGCGGAAAGGAGGGAGAAAATACCTTATATACTCCCCCATTTAAAGAGCGACTGGGGATTAGGGGACCCAATCTCCAAATCTGGTGGTGACGAATTATACTCCACCACCTTTCCACCTTTTTTTTTCTTTTTAGTTCGGGCGCCACTGTAGAGTCATTAGGTTGTTTTGAAGCGGGAGACGTGAAAAATGTGCAGTGCCCTCGCAGGGACTCGAACCTGGACCTCTCGAATACGCGTCAGATATGCTTAAAATACCTTCTTATAATATATTTACATTAATTTTAATAAATGCTTATACAGATAGTACCATTGATATAACTTTGAGCATTTCATAGTAGAACTAGGCAGTTCTGAACTTTTTATATTTTCACGTACCTGAAACAGAGGTCCGACATTTAACTATTATATGTATTGCAATGCTTATATGGACAATGTGAAAAGTGAGAAAAAGTGAATATTTGCTGAATGAGTTCAGTTCATGAAATTTAATTGCAAGGTTTTAAGATCTACTACTTTGAATAAAATATTATAAATCGATAGTGATACTTAACAGAGTCGTGTGTTACAGTATATCTATAAAGTGCGAACGAACAGACAGATTGTATTTCGTCTATTAACAACTTAAATTAACAAACAAAACAAGTTTAGGAAATCCTGCAGGCAAAGTAATTACAGTTACCTCAGAATAAACAAAATATACTCTAGTATTTAAAACCTGCTCTTGAACTATGTCAGATTGTAGTAGAGTTGTTGTTTCTCCCGAGGCAGAAATGTAGATACAGCATAGCACATTTGAAATCACTTGTTTGAAACACATCAAAGTATGCATAATGTTGAGAATAATTCTGGCTGCAGGTGAATAACGTAACAACGTCAAATGATAACCAGTTTTCTATTTCTCTTTTACTCTTTTCGAAATAAGCATTCGGGAAATTTTCAGAAACGAAAGGAGAATCCATTCTACAGCTTAAACTGATTTTACTTAAAAGGATGAATAAGAGTAATGCGAAGCTTCAGTTACTTCATAAACTTCGCATTTTCGAGAAATACACAATGGTCTTTTATTATTATCACTTTTTGATTTCTTGAATCGAAACTGAAATGTAATCTATTTTTCCTTATCATAAGTAAACGGTTTAACAATTTTTAAAAAGACGAAATTTTTAAGACGAAAGAGTAAATTCTGCTAGAAATAGCATAACATTTTGTAAATAGCATAACATTTGAAGCTGAATTTGAAGAAAAAAAAATATGTATTATCTTATGAATTATGAGAAATACTGGTTCTCACTCACTAAATTAATACTAAAAATTAAAGGAATAATTAGATTATGTCACAACAAGCAAGAGCTAAGAAGGGATCACGTAGAGAAAATTTTAAGGCAGAGTGGCTCCTATTCACGTTACTCATGGGGAAAACAATTGAATCCTCCCTGAAGCTAGTCCATTCACTGGCAGGAGCCTTGTAGAACTACCATTGTTCAGTGGACTGACCGCTTTGTTGCTGATGAGCTTTTCATTTGTTAATGATAAATGAGCTTCTGGCACAATGCTGTTAAAAAATTACGTACTGGGATAATAGCAAATGAAAATTAAATGATTTGAGTTCGATGTATGTACTGCGGTACTGGAAATATACTATTATCAGTGTGGATCGAATTAGAATTGTACAAAATCTTTCATTTGTGCACCGAATTATCCACAGAAAGTAATATTCCATTAAGTATAAGTAAATAGCCAAAATTTAATAGATTTACAATAAGAGACAAAAAATTTCAAATAATGTGCAAACACATGAATGGTATTATAAAGTTCTAGTTAATTTACATGTTCTTGGCTACAAGAACTTTAGTGAAGAGTCTAGCGACTATTCACTGGACTTCTTGCAATTGTAAATAATAAATCTAAAGAAAGGTTGAAATACCGTTTTATTCACTCAAAGAAATACTACAGACAGCCACTCTGAGGCTTACAGTAAAGCCTCCACTTGGGCTTTAACTTAAGATAGAAAATAAGGAACTAAGTAAATTCTAACTAACTTAACTCCAGCCGAAGCTGCACAAAAGTAACTAACCGAGTTGGTCGGTAATTAAACATCAATGGCGAATACTAAGAGGCACGTAAGACTACGGCCAAACGTAGTAAGACAGGCTTAAAGCAACGACATAGTCCGAGGGCAAAATATAACTGAGAATTTCTGAGTTCTTCTACGGAAGTGACTGAACTTCCCATTAAATACTAGTTATATTTCATTTATATATAACTCGATACTGAAATCTCATTCTGGCAGGGAGTTGTAGCTGAAAAACAATAATTGAAAAGAAAGGGTTTCGAACTTAAAAATAGCTAATAGAAAATGGAAATAATCTCTACAGTGTAGCAATCGAAGAAAGGAATTTTTGGCTAATTGGGCATTTTTAAAGCCAAATATTCGCAATCATTTAAAAACTAATCTAGAAATTTCAGTTACAGTAAATAGATATTTCTTTTAATAAGTTGTTATTGTCGGAACGCGATAAAAACAAAGCTACTTCTATAAACCAAAACTGAAAAGGAGCGGAAAATATTTGAAGAAATTAAAAATTCGAGTTATCCTTATTTAGAAATTAAAAATCCGAGTTTAATTCTAATTTTGCAGCTTACTTCCGACATTCAATTCGAATGATTGGAAAGTTCAAATTAATTGATGCTCGAGTAATTGTAATTCTACGTTAAGAGTGCAAGAAGACGTTTTAGAAGTTGAATCTTTAGTCCCCTCAGGTCGAACCTTGACCTGAGTTTAAACCCCAAAGAACAGGCTAGCGCTCTTTCTTTCTTTTTTTTTTTTTTTACTTTAAAGGGGCTTTGTCCCTCAAGAACTATTGTTTTTGTTTTGCAATTTTGCGTCGGAAACATTAAAAGTCTGAATCGTTTTCAAACCTTTGCCACAAAATATTTCAGCTCTGTATTATATTTAAAGAAATTAAATAATGAAGAATCTGCATAAATGTATGTATGCTTCTCCAAATGTGATAAAACAACGGTACCTAGAGCCATCGAATTTTGAATAACGTACGTTTCCACCCGAATATGCGCATCTGGAAGCCCAAATTTGGAATTCGTTATATTATCTATTTCATATTTTATAAAATCTTAGCGAATTTTTGATGAACAAACTCAAACGATTTAAAAGCGAGCAATGGCAACACTCTACCGGGGGGGGAACCTTTTTATCTAAAGCGCCAGTAACTGTGTATCAGAAATTCTAAAGATATACTCATTTTAAAATTATTTTGCGATATTGCTGTTGAGCTAAATTTTATGGTTTAAGTGCGAAGAACATGATATTTAATAAATAAAGGTAACACACAAAACGCTAAAAAAGCCCCTTTGGTTGTAATTTAAAATCTGAAACCTTTCAGATTTTTTTTATTATTATTTTCTTTTTTTGCATGCACACTTTCGTTGTTTTTAAAATGTAAACAAGAACATGAATTAATTTCATTTAGATAGCTCTCCATGAAGGTATACTTCCTATGAAGCAAATGACCCCAGTATGCTTTGTTTTTATTAAATCAATCCCAAACAATAGAAAGTAGTTTAGAATAATACTGAGATAACTAAGCCATTAATAAAACGTGTAATTTAGAGAAGCGATTCTCAACCAGTGGTACGCAAACACCTGAAGTATTTTTAACTATTAAATTTAAAAATTAAGAACCCCAACATTATGTTTACATTTTTTCTCTAACACTCGTAAAGTTATGAGATCTGAGCTTTGTTCAAGGTCAACAGCTACTCATAGATTTTAGCAAAATTATCCGTTTTTATTTTCACAAATATTCTTTTTACCCATAGATGATGTTCTCAAAAGGAGGAATAGAAATGGATGTTGTATTTAATAAGAAATAAAATGAGTTCATATAAAAGGATAATAGTACCTTATTAACCCTTTTAGAGTTGATAGATTTGTTAGCATGTCTACACTTAATTTCGCCACCATTTTCGGCTCATAATGCTCTATTTTCAATTAGAATAATTTTTCTGCGTCAATTTGCTGGCTCTAACAGCAGGTATTTTGTCTTCTTGGTTGCTTTGTGTTCCTTAATTTCTATGCGATTTGAGATATCATCCCTTGTTTTTGAACTCGTAATATATTGTGCATCTAAATATTTGTGAAAAAATATAAAAACAAACCTAAATTCTCAAAATGGAAAAATGGCTAAGATTGACTAAACAGAAAAGTGATGATTCACAGGTGATGGATCCAGGAAAATCTACTAGCACTAAGATTATTGAAAAGAAAAGAAAAAGTGTCTATAGAAAATATATTGAAAGATATAAAACCATTTCGCATTTGGGTTTACTTGGAATCGATATGAAATGGACCTCAACCTCAGTGTGTTGTTTGAGAACCTCAATGTGTCATTTTGAATAAAGCTGTGAAAATTGTTAATTTTATTAAAAGCCGAGCTTTAATTGTTAATTTTATTAAAAGCCGAGCTTTAAATTCAAGAACAGTTACGATTTTATGCCAAGATATGGACAGTGAACATAAAACTCTTTTGTTACATTTGGAAGTAAGGTGGTTATCCAGAAGCAAGCTTTTAAATTGTCTTTTTGAACTGCGCTTAGAAATTCAAAATTTGAATTGCAAAAATGTTTATTTAGTGAATTATGTTTGGCGCGTTTAGCATATTTAGCTGATGGTTTTGAAAACCTGAATGAATTAAATTTAGGATTACAAGGAGAAAGTATTAATTTGTTTACCATTAGAGACAAAATAAATGCAATGCTAAAAAAAACCGAGCTAATAATCAAAGATTTGGCTAATAATATT
The DNA here is from genome assembly GCA_000611955.2 of Stegodyphus mimosarum. Lineage (NCBI taxonomy): Eukaryota > Metazoa > Arthropoda > Arachnida > Araneae > Eresidae > Stegodyphus > Stegodyphus mimosarum. The sequence goes on along the minus strand of KK113609.1, from coordinate 144,360 downwards.
TAAGCTTTCTACCACTTTCAGAAAGTTTCTAGCCGAAAATAATTTTAAAATAAAATAAGAACTAGCATCCGGTATTGAAAATCATGTTTTTCATTGATAAATAATTTCAACATGTATTTTCCCAAGGATTATGAAAAAGAAAATTGTATTAGAAGTCCATTTTGTTCAAATGTACCTCAAATGTTATTTTATGAAAAAAGAGAACAATTGATAGAAATTTCCTGTGATCGAACTCTAACTGAAGATTTCAAAAATAACACACATGTTAACAATTTGGCTGAACCGAAAAAATGAATTTAAAAGCATTCAAATAAAGCTATTAAATTTTTATTGCCTTTTTGTACAACCTATTTGTTTCTTCCATGTTATATTTGAGAAATAAGCACAGAGCCAAATTAAAAGCGGATCTTAATTTACGGTTAAAACCAAGTGAAATAACACAAGACATAAAGAAACTGATGTCTCTTAAACAGGCCCAAATATCACACTCAATTTTAGAAATAAAGTATTGTAACTTAAATTTTGATAGTTAAAAATGGTAACCAAATTTTAATCTAATATTTTTATGTGTGCATATGTAATATAAATAGCCAAAAGTTTGTGCAAGTTGCAAAATATTTTTTAAATATTTCTATTGAGAAATTGAAAAATTATATTGTAAAATGTAGTGGCGGTACTAAAGTTTTTCAGTTTTTGTATAGATGGTACTGCCTCAATTATTTTCTTTTTTTGCATGTTTAGTCAAAATGCCTAGTAACTGATTTAGAGTAAATGTTTTAACGATATTTGATGACGAGCAATCTAGAATTAAAAGACCGAAATAGACAGAATATTTTCCTTTTAAAATTTTATAAAAACGGTTGAATATAAATAATTTCCAGTCAGCATGAAGAAACAGATTGTAAATTTTAAACGAAAGCAGCCCGAAATCGTCGAAATTTCATAAAATAAAAAATAATCTCGATATTTAATGAAAATGTTTCAGTTAAATTTATTTTAGGAATGCGGAGGATTAATGTGAAAATTGTTAGTTGTTATAAAAGAAAGCAGATTGTATTATTAGATTGTAGTGCTCCCTTTTGAGAAAAAATGAAACTATTCATTAAAATTACATTAATATTTGAAATGAATAATTTAAAAAAACTCTTACTACCATAGTTTTATCCGAATACAGAAACACGCTCCTTTTTTAAGTTATTATTATTATTATTATTTGTTAATGATTTCCTTTTGAATCTCAAAATTGAATAATAGCTAAATGTTTTCCTATTATTAGCAGATCCACAAATGAATGTTTATCCACCTATTTTTAAATAAAACATTAAAGCATTATATTTTACTTAATACCCTGTTAATGAAACTTATTTAGATAACAACATTTATAATCGCATACGTTTATGTCCTCTGATAATGAATAAGCTCTCTAATATATTTTAACTTTATGTAATTTAGAATTAAATACATAACGAGAGAATTAAAATAACATTCTTACACTGCAGAATTATTTTTCGGTCATTATGAATTTCGCAGAAATGTTTGAAATAATAAAGAATAAAATTTATAATTTGTTATTTACCTTTAGTTAAATACATAAAATTTAATTTCAAATTTAGAGCTCGATAAGTTTGAAAGGCACTTGATCTAAATTAAATTAATACATTTTATCTGCGAAATCTAGAGCAGAGCAGTTTTTATCAGATTTTGAATCTAATGTAAAATCTCATGATGTTCTTACATTAGCTTTGGATGGCTGAATATTTAATTTTGAAATTATTTTATTCGGACGAAACTGATTTAAATTAAAATGTATTAAGTGTAAGCAAACAGAATTGAATTCAGCTATTTTAGTTTGTTCGTTGCTTTTAACTAATTAATATCGACTAGAGATTTCTAAAAGTGTACTTAATTTCTGAAGAACATTTAAAAATGTAAATGTTTTTGTGCATTCTTAAAGATATGCTTTTTGATGACACCCATAATATCCTCAAAAACTGAAAGGTTAAAAAACGCTGAATAGGTACCATTTGTATACTTTACGTGGAAAAGGAAATTTAGAAATCATTATTTCATATAGTTATACTTCTAAAAACAGATTTACTTTATATTATTTTAGGTAACAATAACGAAAAATATAGAAAATACTATTTAATTAATTGTGTTAGTTGATAATTTTGAGGTCTATCTGGTATTAAAAAATTCTGAAGAATTTTCCTTTTGACTTTTGCGGAAACTTTAGAGGAGTACTTGAAAATCAGAGGTTCATAGCAGCACAGCTTGAAAGACTACTACATTATACTACTTACGGGTTGCTTGAATGATAACCGAAGTAAAAGTAATTATGTTTTACTAATTCTGGTACTCTGAATATGAATATAAACTGTTAATTTTTCATGTTCTGAAAACCATATTTAAGTCTGAAAATGAAATTATTGAAGCGAATAGTTTATTTTTGTTTCAAATATTATTTCCAAAACAAATTCTATAAGTATAGGTAACGCAGTCGTATTTTATCTTATTTAATATATAAATTTTTAAGAACTAATTTTTGCACCGTGTCAGAACACTAACTAAACATTTAAATACATTATACTATACTATTATCATTATAATAACTATACTTAATAACATATACTATTTAAATACTCATTGAACTAGTTAGGCGAGGTTTCAAAGACATTTGATTTCTTTGCGACCAAATGTGGCCTAAAATTAAGCTTCAAAACTGAATTCATCCAGTTATGATAACTTCAAATATTTCTGAAAGTTTCGGAAATTTAATTAACTAGAGGACCGTCATCATTCTTTAAATACAACTGTCATTTTCAACTTAAGAACCACAAGTTCTATAAATAAATGCATTAAGAGTCAAGATTACTATAGAGAATAAATTAAGGTTTGACGTTTTGTGTAATTTGCTTAATTCTTTCCATTATATCCTTCAATTTTGAACGAACTATTCGATTTCAAGTCCTTTTATTGATCTTAACCGTACCGTGTCTCTTTTAATACAGTTATTCTAAAATGATAAAACAATCCACCCGCCTTTCCATTAACGGCAACCGTAACTAATCGCTTTTGTACCTGAAATTATCCGACGCAGGAACCTCTGGAGCGGCTCGTGAGC
>KK113609.1:123621-141207 GCA_000611955.2 Stegodyphus mimosarum | reverse complement strand
GACCCGCCCACGGACAAAAATTTATTATCCGTATCCGTGTTCAAACCGAAATTACGCGAAGTTGGGTGTGAAAAATTCTGACACCCGATTTAATTTAATCAATTCGGCCAAGGTGTTTAAAAATCAATTAAATTGCCATTAGACAGACCTATAAAGAATGCCATTAATCAAAGGGAAATGTAGGGCGGGGGCTGTGGGTGGTCTGCGAAAAGGATTTGGACATTGGCTTTGGGGTAGGAACTAAAAGGGTTAATGGTTAAGAGGTATATTGGAGAAAGTAAATGTGTTTAGAATGTTTAATTTTTAGCAAGTTAGCTCTTCTAGCCAGTGTTTCCGAAAAAAAATGGTCACATAAATTGCATAATACATGAGGTAACACAGTATAGCTCGTTAAACTGCAGCTGTCAGGGCAATTTGTTAATGCCAGTATTATGAGCTAACTGCATTATAGTAAATTAACACGAAATCTATACACTCTTAGACAAAAAAAAAAAAAAAAGGACGCACCAAGGAGTTATCCGAATGGGACGAAAATCGGTAGAAGTGATGTACATATACAGAAAAACAAATGGTTACAGTTTGAAAAAATAGGATGATTTATTGAAGTAATAGAGCTGCACAAAGTGAAAAAGTCAGTAACGCGTTTGTCTACCTCTGGCTCTTATTCAAGCAGTTATTCGGCTTGGCATCGAATGATAGAGGTTGCGGATGTTCTCCTGAGGGATATCGTGCCAAATTCTGTTCAACGGGCGCGTTAGATCGTCAACATCCCGAGCTGATTGGAGGGCCCTGCACATAATACTCCAAATGTGCTCAATAGGAGAGAGATCCGGCGACCTTGCTGGCCAAGGTAATGTTCGGCAAGCACTACGGCAAACAGTACAAACATGTGCAATGTGGGGGGCGGGCATTATCTTTCTGAAATGTAAGCCCATGGTGGCGTGACATTCAGGGCAACATAACGGGCCTTAAAACTTCGTCGATGTACTGCTGTGCCGTAAGGTTGCGACAGATGACAATCAAAGCGGTCCTGCTATGAAATGAAATGGCACCTCAGATCATCACTCCTGGTTGTCGGCCTGTCTGCCGGAAGACAGTCAAGTTGGTATCACACCGCTGTCCGGGGCGTCTCCAGACTCGCCTTCGCTGGTCATCGAGGCTCAGTTCAAAGCGGGACTCATTACTGAAGACTATGCTACTTCAGTCAGTGACATTCCAGTGCGAATGAGCCCGATACCACTGCAAACGGGCTTGACGTTGTACAGAGGTCAATGGCAGTCGGACCTCGGCCCCCTTTCTGTGAGCCGTCTATGAATTGTCCTTGCGGTCACTGAAGCACTAGTTGCACGTACAATCGATGATAAGGATGCAACCGCGGCTGTGAGTGCCGCTCTGACGATTACTCGGTCTTCACGTTCTGTCTTTTCTCTAGGCCTACCGTTTCCTTCTTGATACTGTGAGCGGTCATGGTTTACCCATTCCTGACAACATCGTCTAATAGTAGCATCGTTCCTGATCAAATGTCGAACTATCCGCTCATAAGGCCAACCGGCTTCTGAGCCCAACTACACGACCTCTCTCAGATTCTGACATCTGCGCATATAGTTCGGGCACCTGTATGCGAGGCATTGTTACTGTCTAGCAGAGTACACGGAATGAAATTCGTGAAGAATTTATGACCTGGAATTGTTATTTCTCCTCTTAAATATGCTGTCAGTTGGGCAGATCAGATGCGCTGTAGCGACAACCGTCCATTCATTGGCAGCCAAAATGTAAAATTTTGCATTTACCGTCGAAACCTGTATGCATATCAATTTGTGTCCAATTTGCTTTATATCTTCTCGGCGCGTCGTGTTTTTGTCTAAGAGTATAGATTTGTATGCATACTACTTCCACAGCGTATTGTGCTTAGCCGCCATTGCAGAAAACTGTCGAGAGGAAATTTAAGCATGCTTCTAAAAATTCCCACAGTTACCATAACTTTGCAGAATTTGTATGTTTGTGGTTATAAATACTTGTAATTCAAAGTGTGTATTAGGAGCAAACGTAAATAGATATGTATTTGTCTAGAAAACGTCTTTTATGAAAAGATTTGACGTTTGAAGAAAACAGATGCTAATAACTCACGAGTTAAAGATTATGATATTCAGCAAAACTAGCTCTAAATGCAGGGTGTTCCTAAATGAATATCGGGGTTTTAAGGCTTTTTAGTGTTTATTACGTAAAACGTAAAATATTAATTAATGCATGAAATGAAAGAGCAACTCAAACAGTTCTGTTTGTTGGTACACGCATGTACCAGTAAGCACCAGTAGCAAAAATAGCAACTAGTGAATAGAAAGCTTTTTGTATTCCGCAGTTTTCAAAGACCGAATCTGTAGTTACCGTTCACGTGCGTTCCGGCTTAAGTTAAGATGTGATCCCCCTAGTGATAATAACATCCGTAAATGGTATCATCAGTTTGAAAACACCGGCTGCTTTTGCAAAGGGTACAGGACATCTTGGTACGGGCTTGATACGGAAAGACCAAGGGTTAGTGAAGAGAGTGTTGAGCGAGTGAGAGACTGACGCGATTTCTACCTGTGGGAGTTCATAAAGGATCGTGTGTATGTGCCTCCACTACCAGTTGACCTATCCGACCTAAGAAACAGGACTGAGGCAGCTGTTGCAACAATTATACCACGAACGTTAATCAACGTTTGATAAGAACTGGGCTATAGACTTAATGCGTGCCGTGTGATGAAAGGTGCTCGCATTAAACACTTGTAAGCTTGTAGGTATAACTGTTTGAGTTGCTCTTTCATTTCATGTATTAATTATAAGTTTAAGTTTTACGTAATAAATACTTCAGAGCGTTAAAACCCCGATATTCATTTAGAAACACCCTGTATTTAGCACAGATCAAAAGGACGAGGTTTGTCATGGCGCAGTGAAGAAATGGTTTCATTTTGCTGTAGGAGAATATTCGGTTGGAATCTCCCCGGGTATTGGTTGAATCATTTAAGTACCACATTGGTTAAATTTGTATCACTCACAAGACGAGTATGACAGATACGTTGAGATGAAATCAGTATGTGGTTATTGTGACACAATGATTTTAATTGTTCTCATTTGTTACGAATTGCAATTTTTATATCCCAAAGTTTAATTTGTGTTCTTAAGGCGGAGGTTCATACTACGGCTTAAATATCACTTATTTCATAGTCATTAATTTTAAGCATGGTAGTAGAATTCAAATTCGTAAAAGTTTTGGGAATTTACAATTTCATCCATAACCAGTGATAGAAGGACAATTTTCGTGTCCTTTATCCCACTCAAATTTTGGCGAATTCATTACGTTAAGTCCCGGTAATCATGCTCGATCAGCGAATTATGAATGTTTTTTATTTTTTTTTCAAATAAATTTCTATGTGAAATTTAGTGATTTTTATCAAACGATAGGGCTACATTGAAACTTACATCCTGCATTTTTTTGTAATTCTTCAGCTTCCCTCCACCTTAAAAAGCATTTGATGCATGCTGTCATGTTAAGAGGTTCCGTTGAATTGCAAAGAAAATCTGCAAATGCTACTACATATAGTTACGAAATAGCTTTAATAATGCTCTTTCGAAAACACCTCCCGAACAGGACAGTGGTTAACGACTCTGACTACCATTCTGAAGGGCCCAGGTTTGAATCTGGGAGAAGGCATAGGTGTTTCTAAATGTATAGTGCCTTTGCGGGTTGGGAACACTCTAAATATATGGAAAGCCGAACGTTCTCTCTTGTGGATTAGTGGTAGGAGAATAGGGTGGGAGACCCTTTGACTCCCCTGGGTGTTATCTTTCAAAATGCGGGTGGTGTAAAATCGTATTGTCACCTTCGACTGTTACCAAAGACAGGGGGAATCTTGGACTTCTTGCCACGATGAATATAGTGGCCTTGTTCTGATAAGGTTAGACTACGCGAGATCAGTTACAACAACAGGATAGCTCTTTAAAATGTGAATTAATACCCTTACAACACCTGTACAGAGTAGTTTATGACACACATAATATCCAAATATTAACACTACAGTTTCAAAGTTTTGCCCAAAACTAATGTTTTGGTTACGTTGTTCAAATATTAAAGGTAAACCTTTTACCGTTTTATTGCACATGCTAATGTACGCCTATATGAGCCTATTATTTATTTGCAACCTTTCATCCTGGTATATATTGTATTACTCGTAACAATTGTTTGGGATAATTAAGATGTTAAGCCTTTGCTATATAATATTCCATAAAGTTCGTTTGTTACATTCGAAGTTAACAAACTTGGTTTTCCTTTCTTGTTTTATTCTAAAGCTTCCTTGGATTCGGATGACTGATTTTATTTTTAAAATTCAGACTTTAAAGTAGACAAGTACTGGGCCCTTTTATCTCTGAATTAGTTTCGTGTATCTTATTACAATCTGTAGACTCCGCCAAAAATTATTTTAGAAACCTTTCAACATTTTCATTTAATAGGGACTGCGTTAAAACATTTTGAAAGTTTTCTTGTTGCTTCAGTTATAATTCATGAATATGCTACATGTATATGATTTATTATAAGCAATTTATAATTTATTAACATATGTGCAATGAAAAACAATTCTTATGACTTAGCTTATTACTATAACCTATTCTTCATTTTTGTCTATAAAGAGAATGAAAATACAGTACACAGAGGAAAAAGAATGTCATTTTGTGGGCAGAGAGAAGAACCGACTGAAATGTGTTTGCTTATTCCAAGGATATTCATAGCAGAACTGAAGGAAAAACATCTGTTTATGACGTTTTGCTATCTCAGGTCCTGAGGAAACTAGAAGATTTGCTTGCAAGTTAAGAAAGAGAACAGATTGTTTCAGCCTAGAAAAATAGTTCAAGGGATTATTTCTTCCAATTATATTGTAGAGTCATTAGAATACATTTGGAAAGAGAAGAGATGTGAAAAATGAGCCATGCCTTCACCGGGATTCGAACCACGTACCTCTGGAATATGCGTCGAGTGGGCTGACCACTACATCACGAAGGTATGCGAAGAAGGCGGGAGAAACACCCTATAATATGTGTTCCAACTATAATTCCCTAAAGGGATAAACTGCTGTTTGTTTTTCCCGCGACGGGGGGAAAATAGAGTCAGTACGGAACTGAACGATGATATGATAAGATGTATAAATTGATCCGGCACTGTTCCGCGTAAGATATTAATATTTGTTTTAAATCATGTTTTGTTATTGTTTTCAATAAATAATCAAAGAAAACTACTGTAAAATAATTGACTCAACACTTCAAAACGATGACACCACAATTTTGTGGTGAGCCGGACGTGATGAAACCAACGCTGACCTTCTGATGGAATGTTCCTTTGTTTTGAAAGTTTCTGATTCACGACCATGGAATTGAGGTAGGTCCCTTTAGATTCAGTCTTGAAGTGTTATGAATTTGTATGTGATAGGAAATTTTGAATTTATAGTGGTGATTTGATTATTTCGTTGTTGTAAATTAATTTGAAATTTAGTTTTGAAAACAGAAGTAGTTTATGCAAACATGGTGAAAAGAGTAGAAAGGTTAAGGCAGAAACGAAACTGCATTAGACAGCTTTTTTGTAATCTTTTGACAAAAATTGAAGATGCAATAAATAAACCTTTAAGTGAAATTTATAGTAAAGAACAAAAGCTTGATGATCTTTGTGATCAAAGAAACCAGTTGATTGAAAAGATAAAGAATCTTAAGGGTTTAGATAATGAAATAGAAGCAATAATCGGTATAGATGAGTTAGAAAACGAAATTGCTGAGAGTGAAGAATATCAGGAACGCGGTATTCAATGGAAAACGAAAATAGATAGGCAAATAGAAAGTACTTTTAACTGGGTTTCGCAAAATGAAATTCGGGTTAATGAAAATGTTAGGTTGGAACAACGCGTAGTAAGAAACGAAAGTAGTGTAGTTAAGCTTCCGAAATTAAGTATTGAGAAGTTTTATGGTGATTGTAGTTCTTGGTTGGATTTCTGGAATTCCTACGAGGTGGCTATTCATAATAACAATTCCTTAAGCAAGGTTGAGAAGTTTTCATATCTGAAAACATTTTTAGGAGGTACTGCCTTGTCAGCAGTTTCGGGATTTTCGTTAACAAACGAAAATTATGATTCCTCAATTAAGTTGTTAAAAGAAAGATTCGGAAGGCTAGATTTGATTATAAGCTCGCACATGAATAAACTGTTGTTGATTGATTCCGTTAAGACATGCGCGAACGTTCCAGCATTGCGAAAAATGTATGATACGATTGAAATTCAAATTCGATCATTGAAGTCTTTAGGTGTTGCAGCAGGCACTTATAGTAGTTTACTTTGCCCAGTAATACTACAGAAAATTCCAGAAGAGTTAAATTTGTATTACAATAGACAACGCGAATCGCGTGACTCATTTGATATAGAACACTTAGTTGAGTTTTTGAGAAAGGAGGTAGAAATAAGAGAAGCGTCGTCTTTATTATCAGATTCAAAAAACTTCAAACGAAATGAAATTCCTTTTAGTAATAGAGGAGCGAGTCAAAATTATCAGAATAAATTTTATGTAGACTCAAAACGAAATATTTCAAAGGCGCGCATTCCAACAGCGGCTGCTTTAACAGCCGTAGCGAATGAAGTATGTAATTTCTGTTCGGATAAATCTCACGTAACTCAGAAATGTCCTTTACCATTAACCGAAAAACGAAATTCGTTAAAAACACAAGGCCGATGTTACATTTGTCTAAAACGTAGACATACATCACAATTTTGCTGGAAAAAAGACCAGCTGTGCAAAATATGTAAAAAACCTCACAATTATTTAATATGCGATAAGGCTGAACCGACAAATAATTCAGTCGAATCAAATAAGGAAACGGACAGCAATTTATCTACCGTACAGTCAATGCATTGCTTCGGAGGAAGTAAAAGGGAATCTGTAAACAAATCCGAGAGCGTAGGAGAGTCCCCGGTTTTATTGCAAACATTCAGCGCCATAGTAAAAACAAATAAAAAAAGCGAAATGCTGAGGGTGTTAATAGACGGCGGGAGCAACAGAACATTCATAAGAAGGAAAACTGCCGACTCGTTAGGATTGAAGGTTACCAGATGTGAAACGTTTGAAATATATGGGTTTGGTAGCGAGCGTAAACCTAAACAGCAGTATAACATAGTTCAACTTGATTTGCAGAATAGAATCAACCCTAGTAAAAAACTCAGCATAGAGGCAGTAGTAATTGATACGATTACACATGATCACATAGAAGTTCCTTCAAAGTGGGTTAGAAACATGGCTCTAAGTAAGGGAATAGAATTGGCCGACATTGGAAATACGAAAGAGATACATATGTTGATCGGCTCAGATTACATTTGGGAAATTTTGTATGAAAGAAACATAAGATTAGGAAAACGTTTAGTAATTACGGATAGTTTGTTTGGGTTTGTAATCCAAGGTAAGGAAATGGGATCGGATGATCATGGAAATTATGATTCTGATAAGACTTGTGTAAATCATATCTCCGTGAAGGAAGAAACAGAATTTGAAAGAGTTCGGAATCTGTGGGATTTGGAGGCTATAGGAATAAATCAGGAGAAGGAAATTTCGCGATCAGTTGCAGATGTCATAGACATGTTTGAAAGAAATACCACGTTTAAAAATGGGAGGTACGAAACTAAATTATTATGGAAGGAGGGTTGTAACACATTGAGCAGTAATTATGAAGTTGCAGAAAGACGTTTGATAAGCTTAAATAACAAATTTAGGCATGATCCGCATCTGTACTTTCGTTATAAAGAAATAATTAATGAGCAGTTAAGGGATGGTATTATTGAGCAAGTTGCATTTCATGGAGATGATGTTAGAAAAATTGGGTATTTTATGCCTCATCATGCTGTAGTACGCGAATCAAAGGAAAGTACGAAGGTTAGAATTGTGTATGATGCGTCGTCAAAGGTTAGAGATGAGCAGTCGCTCAATGATTGTTTAGAGAGTGGTCCTAACCTTAATCCAGATTTGCTCAGGATTATTCTAAGATTTCGTTATCACGCAATTGCATTTTGTGCTGATATTCAAAGAGCGTTTTTAGAGATTGGCATAGTTGAGGAGGATCGAAAGTTTTTGCAGTTTTTGTGGAGAAATGAGGGGGGAACCGAACTTGATTTCAATGGTCGTGATATCAGAATTTTACGAATGACACGTGTTCCCTTTGGTGTCAAATGCAGTCCTTTTATTTTGACAGCAACTATACGACTCCATTTAAAGAAATATGAACATTCACACAATGAAGCTTGTTTTATTTTGAAAGATCTTTATGTTGATGACTTAATAAGTGGGGCATCAACTGTTGAAGAAGCGGTATCTTTAACAAGAGACTCTAAATTCATATTGAGTGAAGCGAACATGAATTTAAGGCAATGGTCTTCTAATTCAGCGATCCTTAATGAAAGATGGAAAGAAGCCCAAATGGAATGTCGGACACCGACGAATCAAACAGATATACCGTTAAAGGTATTAGGATTAATTTGGGACAATGATAAGGACACGTTGAAGATAGATCTGAACCAATTTACTAAAATTAAATATGCGACACCAACAAAACGTATAGTGTTAAGTGCATGTGGCATGTTGTTTGATCCATTAGGTTTAATTACACCATTCAGTGTTAGAATTAAATTGATAGTGCAAATTCTGTGGGAAAAGGGCTTAAAATGGGATGAAAATATTCCAGCAGAATTGGAGTCTATGTTTCAGAAGTGGTGCAATGAAGTAACCGAGCTTGAGAGGCTTGTCATACCTCGACCATATTTTAATGAGCTGGAGATTCAGCAGCTGGAAGTCCATATATTTTCTGACGCAAGCCCAAAAGCTTACGGTGCGGTCGCATATTTCAAGGTTAGATACCATGACAAATGTACGACAAGTTTTATCATTTCAAAATGTCGTCTAGCTCCACTGAAGAAAGTGACCTTGCCACGTTTAGAATTATTAGCAAACTTGATTTCCGCACGATTAGCTGATTATATACGATCCACGTTTTCTTCTTTGAAAGAAAGTGACATTTTCATGTGGACAGATTCCACAATATGTCTACATTGGATTAGAGGTGTTGCAAACGATTGGAAGCAATTTGTCCGCAATAGAGTGTTGGAAATCAAAGAAAAGACTAATCCATCGAATTGGAATTTTTGCAACGGAAAACTGAATCCAGCGGATAAACTTACTAGAGGAGTAAGTGCACGTTCCTTAATTAATGATGAAACATGGTGGAGGGGACCCTCGTGGTTAATAGAAGCTGATGTTCTAAATACTAAAGAAATACCGAATGCTGATATCGATACATTTGAAGCAGAAACGGAGATAAAAGGGAGCTGTACTGCCTTACCAGCATATGCTGAACGTACCGATGGCTTGTTAAATTTGCATAGGTACAGTGACTTATCTAAGGTTCTTCGAATCACTGCCTACGTCTTACGGTTTATTAATAACTGTAAGAAGAATTCTGAAAAGTTTAAAGCAACACTAACTGCAGAAGAACTTGCAAGTGCTGAACGCTATTGGATTCGTTTTACACAGCGAAGTGAATTTGAAAAGGATTTTATTAAACTGACACGAAATGAATCACTTAGTTCCGATTCCAAACTATATGGTTTAAACCCTATTCTAACCGCAGAAGGACTTATATGTCTTGGTGGTAGATTACAACACTCTGATTTTAAATTTCAAGAAAAGCATCCATGGATTATTCCAAGAAAATCTAAATTCACTGAATTGTTAATTAAAAGAGAGCATGAGAACTTGCTTCATGCTGGTGTTTCAGATACACTCACTCAAACTCGAGAAAATTATTGGATTATCCGAGGCAGACAAGCTGTAAAGTCGTGCTTGAATAACTGTTTCGTTTGCAGGAAATTCAAGGCTAAAAGGGGCACTCAAGTGATTGCTCCATTACCAGCGGACAGAATTCATGAAGCAAATCCCTTTGAAATCACTGGCACCGACTTCGCTGGTCCCTTGTTTACGAAAGGTGGAGACAAGGTTTACATCTGTTTATTTACTTGTGCAGTCACACGTGCAGTTCATCTTGAAATTGTTTCTAGCCTAAGCACTGAACATTTCCTTCTGGCATTTCGTCGCTTTGTCTCAAGAAGAGGTGTTTGCCGAACTATAAATTCTGACAATGCCAAAACTTTTAAAGGTGCAGATATAGAACTGAAGAAGTTATATGCAAATATCATTGATCCATCTGTACAAAATTATTTTGGTACGAAGGGAATAACATGGCATTTTATCGTCGAAAGAGCAGCTTGGTGGGGTGGATACTGGGAGAGAATGGTGAAGATGACAAAAGGTATTTTGAGAAAGGTACTAGGAAAGGCTTTAGTTTCCTTTGAAGAATTGCAAACTATTTTGACAGAAATAGAATCTATTCTAAACTCTAGACCACTTACTTACGTTTACAATGATCCATCAGAACCATTCCCTCTCACTCCTGCTCATTTCCTAACTGGAAAACGGTTAACATCCTTACCGCACCAGGCTGGTCATGTTAAAGAACATATTGCAAGTAACAAAAGAGTTTTAATCAAAAGATATTTATATCGAGAAAAAATTTTAAATGATTTTTGGAGACGATGGAAAAGAGAGTATCTTCTCCAATTAAAAGGTGCAAATTGTTTCAAACCTGTTAATACAACCACTGATTTTAATATAAATGATGTAGTTTTGATAGGGGATGACAAACTACCTCGGCAGCTGTGGAAGTTGGGAAAGGTGATGGAGTTGCACAGAGGCCGTGATAACAAGGTAAGAAGTATCACAGTAAAAACTTCTTCAGGTGTAATAAAAAGGCCTATCCAAATGTTATATCCTTTGGAACTTGGAAAGATTGATGAATGATTGTTTTTTGGAAATTTTCAGGTATCTATTTAGTAATTCTTTACTAACTGAAATCTGTTACTTGTGTTAGTTTTGTATGATGATAATTGTTTTCTTTCTATTTTTATTTAGCTTGTGGTAGTTAGTAAGATAAAGTGTATAGTAGCAGCTAGTATTATGAAAATGTCCTTTATATACAATGTATTCATATTATGTTGTATGGTACAAATTTTGTAAAAGTATAAGATGTACTATTTTATTGTAAGAATTTGAATTTATGATAAACACCTTCGTCGCGGGCCGGAGGATGTTCCAACTATAATTCCCTAAAGGGATAAACTGCTGTTTGTTTTTCCCGCGACGGGGGAAAAATAGAGTCAGTACGGAACTGAACGATGATATGATAAGATGTATAAATTGATCCGGCACTGTTCCGCGTAAGATATTAATATTTGTTTTAAATCATGTTTTGTTATTGTTTTCAATAAATAATCAAAGACAACTACTGTAAAATAAATGACTCAACACTTTAAAACGATGACACCACAATATGTATGTAAATAAGCAAATCGAAATGACTCATATTTGTCAATGGTAACGCAATATTTATCCCGTTACGTTTCTCCTATGTAAGAATGGGTGAAGCATAGATTTAAAATTTTTTAATCTTCACGTTCTTAAAATATATTAATAAGTGTTCAAAGCAATCATATGTTTAATTACCTTAGGCCTATTTAAAGCGTACAACATATATGCTATATGCTTTTAAATGACGATAAGGATTAGAGTTACAGTCAAATTGAAGCGACGTTTACAGCACGGGTTGCATATTTCATCCGAAAGGCACTTAATCTAATTTGCACGCTATACCATTATTGCATGCGTAGATAACTTTATACTTTATCTTATGTTTTTGAAGAGAATTTTCATGATTTTAATGATTCTCAGCATTTATTGTGAAATTTAGAATTAAACTTCCTTATTCGAAAAGCGATTATCTTTTCTTTCAAAATCATTTTGAAAATTTAATATTTAAAATACTATCTTAATAAAAAAAATATGAAAGGTTTCAGATTTTAAATTACATCCAAACGGACTTTTTTTAACGTTTTCTGCATTACCTTTATTTATTAAATATCATGTTCTTCGCACTTAAATCATAAATTCAGTTGAACAACAATATCGCAAAATAATTTTTAAATGAGTATATCTTTAGAATTTCTGATACACAGAATCGCGCGATTTGCACAAAAAGGTTTTTTTCCCCGTAGAGTGTTGCCATTGTTCGCTTTTAAATCGTTTGAGTTTGTTCATCGAAAATTCGTTAAAGTTTTACGAAATATGAAATAGATAATGAAACAAATTCCAAATTTGGGCTTCCAGATGCGCATATTCGGGTGGAAACGTACGTTATTAAAAATTGGATGGCTATACGTACCATTGCTTTATCACGTTTGGTGAAATATACAAACATTTATGCAGATTCTTCATTATTTAATTTCTTTAAATATAATACATGGTTGCAATAGTTTATGGCAACAGTTTGAAAAGTGATTCAATCTTTCCAATGCAAAATCGCAAAACGGAAATAATAATCTTTCAGGGACAAAGCCCCTTTGGACTAATAGCAACTTAATATTACTTTTGGTCTATTGGAGATTTTCCTTCAATGAGACTATCCATAAGAAGTTTGAACAAAGCTACTTCGAATTTTAAGATTAAAAATAAACGTCTACTACAGTTCTCTTTCCGAAATTTGACACATTTATTTGAAGACCTTTTAGTAGATGTAAAATTATTAGTAGATCTACAGTTGTTAAATGAAAATTATAAATGACTATGAATAATAATGAAATTATAAATAATAATGAAATTAAGAACAATACTTAATGCATGATAAATGCACATAACATAGCGTAAGTTCAGTTAGAAAAGAGATATTGATATAATAAAAACTTTGAATTTTTCATAGCAGATGATGATGACAAAAGGTAGTTATTAGCATAACTGGCATAAATTGTTCTCTAGGTATTCCTTAACTACTACCTTACTTTTCACATATTTACAAAATTAACGACAGAAGAGAAACTCCGGACAACATCTTAGCAGCACAGATAAGAGTGAGAAGATTTCAAAGATTACAGTATTGTTGCGTGCGTACTGATTCGTAACAGACCGAACGCACACAACTCCGATGCTAGATTTCTATGATTAATTTTATCAAATGAAACACTTCAGAGATCAGGAATTTTCCACAAAAGTAGCCGTATAACTCTTCACAATATTGTACAGTACAGTCAGAATTTACATTTCAAACTACTATGAACATTAAAGACAATGCAATGCAAAGCGCAGTTAAAGGGAAAGCTACCCGAAGATAGCTCAGTACTCCGAAGTTCGAATTAGTGCATTTTTGCCCACTTGCTATGCCACTACTCCATTGCTGCTAAGATAGTGACAAATAATATAGATAGTGATAATGACATATTGCTGCTAAGATAGTGACAAATAGTGAAGCAAAATGAAACAAAATTTACATAGGATTATTGGGAAAAAATGATTCTGTGGAATAAAATATTATCTTCGAAAACGTATATGTGTAAATAATTTCATGAAAATCAGACCAGCAGAAAGAGGACAAAAATTAATTTCCAGATTTGATCTAAACAAGCACTTTAACTAAGAGGGAAAAAACATATTAATTACAACTGTCTAAAATGTATGTGTTCGCAAAACTAATTAAATCGCATTGTCCATGAGCTCTATCTTTCGCTGATAAGCGAAATTTTAATTTTTTTCTTTTAAACTTTTTGAAGTATAATACCCGTTGTTGATAATGATTAATCATTATTTCCTCTGCGTATTCTTAAATAATAATAAGAACTCATTTGATAACTGATTTCTTTTATTTATGTGTTTTATTTCATTTTAAAATACATTTTAAAATTATTATCATTTGAAAATAATTATCATTTTATCTAATATTCTCAAGTTTAAGCAAAGGAAAACATTATTTCCATGAAGGAAAATCCCAAATGAGTTTACAAGGTAAATAAATGTTACAGAAATTTCATTTATAAAAACAAAGCTTTTCTAAAAGTGTCTTTAAAAACTGTAAACTAACGCTGTCATTGCAAATGACGAAGGATTACTTCCATTAATATTTATATTTATATCATCCATTATTGTACGAACGATAAAAATTGTAATTCTTTACTGCAAGCATTTTCTTTTGAAATTCAAGGCATTCTAAACAAAATTTTATTTCCAAAATCCTCTCCAACAAATGAGTATAAAATTGCAAAAACTAACGCTAAAAACAAGAATGAATGTGCAGCATTTGAATAAATAAACGCAAAATACTTTTTTTCCCATTGTTTAGAATGTCTTCTGTTGAAAATGTTTTATTCTCTTGAAAGGGGAAAAAGCTACAAATTTTCAAAGTTTATCGGCTCTAATTTTCTTGTCGAACACCTTTAATATTTGTAAGAAAATATTAGAGTAATTTTAAGCGAAACAAGAGTATGTAATTTTTTGCTCGTCGATAAGCGTCGCTTATTTTCTCCATCATTATTTCTAGAAAAGAAGAAATTAATTATTACTCACATTTTTATTGTTCTTCCGTTCATAAATTTTAACTCCAATATAATATTTCCTTTGTTTTAATGTTTACTGGGATCTAATACCGGCGCATAAAAAGTAAACTATCTGGAAACAGAGAAAATGTATGCAAATGGGAACAAATTATTGTATTCATCCTATAAAATCTTTATGAAAGCTGTTTAGAGAATGAATATCTTTATTGCGAATACAACCATGGTTATGCCATAATTGCCAAAGCTTCTTTTGCGGAATAAACATTCTACCTGACTCATTATTTTTTCCCGTGCATTTAAAGTCGAAAACATTATTTTGATAAATTTTTCCAATTTGAAAGAGGATCATGTCTGACAATTTGGATTTAACGTTAATAGGATTTTGAATCATACATGATTGTTTTCCAGACTTAGAAGCAATTTATTTGATTTTTCAAGCTGGCCGAAACCTGATTTGATACTATTGTCATTTATTCATAAATTGCTTTTTTCTGAGCACAATTCGAGAAAAAATATTCTCTTCTTTCGAAAAATTGAGTATTCTGGAAATTTTACACATTTTACACATTTTCCAGGTTTTTATTCGTGCATGTGTCGGGTAGTAAGAAATATTGCAATTAAGAAAATATTTAAGATTCGATAGTTTTCAAAAAGTGCATTTTTGGTAGTATAAGAAGTCATACTTATTCAATATAAAAAGAGTACAGTGAAATAACAATGGATTTACATAAAACAGTGATAATTTTGAAAACAACTTTCATGATGGACTTATTTTAAACCATTTTAAAGATTTATTTTAAAGCAATAAGAATTAAATTCAAATAATAGAATTTGAATAAGCAGCAAGCATTGTGTCTCTTACTTATCTGAAGTTTTATACCGGAGGAGAATATGTAACCAGAAAAGAAAGAAAAGATTAAATAAATCTTAAAGAAATAAAATGACCTGAGAATTGCTCTTTTAGAACCATTAGGTTATTTTGAAGCACCGCCCTCGCTGGGACTCGAAACTGAACCTCTCGAAAATGCGCCGAGTGTTTTACCATTGCACCACCAAGGAATGCTGGAAGGAGGGAGAAAATATCTTATATACTCCCTCTTTTCAAGGAGAACAGGGGATCCATTCGCCAAGTACTGGTGGTGGTGACTTATTGTTGATCACCTTTTAGTTCGTTCGCCACTGTTCAGTATTCTTGATCCTTTTCGGAGCATAAACTGTAGACCCTACTGAAATACGAAGTAGATAATTCTCGTAATGTCTTGAAAGAACAGATAACTGCAGTCAAAGGTTATAACAAACTTTTTATTTTAACTAAACTGAACAGAACATGCACGCACAAATTAACCGCCAATTGCGGCTCACAAATTAACCACCAAATTGGTGCTCACAAATTAGCCTCCAAATTGGTGCTCACAAATTAACTACCAATTTCGGATACGTAACGTGAGCACAAAATAGCATGTACAGTCACAATGAATTAAATTTTAACTACACGACTGGCTGACAGTGAATCTAAACCCTTTAATCGGCTGCACACAGCAAAGCTGAGCCTAGACTATCAGTATAATCTGAAGTAAGTGGCTAACAAAAAATTATTCAGCTACAGAGCTACTTCAAACACGCGGTATAAACTCAGAACTAACTCTCCTACAGCGAACGCTTAAATTCTGCTACTTAAATACTATTTCTGAACTCATTTAGATTTGCATATATACCATTTAAATTTGCATCCTGGCCGTAATTTGAAATCAGAAGGAAAAGTTTCTTAAAATAAAAATAATTAGTTAGAACAAAAGAAGGTCTTTACAATATGTTCCTAAGTTTCGTTATCCAGAAATCTTTTATGCCGCCCAGACGGTATAGTGGTAACGGGAGCCTACTGCGATACCGCAGGACCGGATTCGGATCCCGGAGAAGACAGGGGTGTTTATAAATGCATAGTTTCAGTGCGGCATGAGGACACTCTAAATATGCGTCTCGAGTCCTCTCGAGAGTTTGATGGTAGGGGAAGAGGGGTGGGACACCTTCAGACCCGTCCCCGCCCCAGAGTAATCTCCTTCAAAATTGGGGCGGAAATGAGAAAAGTCGTGCTGCCACCTGGGTCCGTGACACTTAGCCGACGGGACACTTAACCAACACCAGTTAGCCGACAAGACATTTAGCCGACAGGACATGTAGCCGACACGGACACTTAGCCGACAGGTCATTTAGCCGACACGGACAGTTAGCCGACAGGTTAGCCGACAGGACATGTAGCCGACACGGACACTTCGACAGGACATTTAGGTACCAGACACTGAACTGTCAAGCCATTTAGTCAACAGGACACTAAGCCGACAGTGACGTTTAGCTGGCACGTAGCCAAATTGAAAAAGTGTTGAAATTTCTCGTCAGGGAATATGATTTAATTTTCGAAAGGAAGAAATAATTTTTCACTTACGTCACGACGGTCACTTAGTTGCATTTTAATATGGTATCTGCAGAAATTGTTCGTAAAGTAATCAATTGGGTTTCTTTGAGCACTTTCACAACATTAATTTTTCACATCATTAATCACATCATTAATTTCCTATCATTAATCATTTCTTGTTTACTTAATGATATTAATTTTCCATTCTCGCTCCTCCAAAATGCTTTCAAATTTCTAATATCTTTACGTTTCATTACTATTTTACTCATCACATAATATTACATTCTTCCCTTTACAAAGTCGTTTAGCTCCTCCCACTAATGAAATTTTCTCTCCCTGTCCTATGAAGCGACGCAGTCGCAGATGCAGGTACCCATGAATCACCTAGCCCTCTGTATAGCTGTGAAATTACTGAACATAACTTTTTCTATGCTAGCATAGAAAGCGGAGCAAAGCATAGCACCAAGAAGGCGGAGCAAGACTGTGTAGTCTTCGTAATGGGGTGCCATCTATTGATGCTAGATTTAACTAGATCAGTCATCTAAGTAGATAATACTATGTACTCTGTTTTGAAAGTCGCGACGTGTAATTTTCAATATAATATGTTATATTAATGTTTTTCTTACCAAATATAACTTTTCTCTATCTGTTAAAAATGTACATATTTTCTTTTCATTTTTCATTAATTTTATTTTA
>KK113609.1:55288-122090 GCA_000611955.2 Stegodyphus mimosarum | reverse complement strand
AAAAAAATTCTTTTTTCCTTTCGAAATTTAATTCATATTCCTTGACGAGAAATTTCAGCGCTTTTTTAATTTGGCCAATATACACCAAACAGCACGATAAATATCACACAATGCTAAATTAACACAGTAATTATAACCACATATGAGATCTTTACGAATCGAAAAATGAATTTTACTGATAGTGAAATATTACTTAAATATTGAATTTACGGATAAGTCCAGAAATTTCGTAATTCATAGTAAGATTAAATAATTAGTTCGTACGTGTGAGCTAAAACGTCACTGTCGGCTTAGTGTCCTGTTGACTAAATGTCTTGACAGTTAAATGTTCCGTAGCTAAATGTTCTGACGGGTAACTCTCTGTCTTGGACAGATGTCCTGTCGGCTAACTGTCCGTGTCGGCTAAATGTCCTGTCGGCTAACTGTCCGTGTCGGCTAAATGTCCTGTCGGCTAACTGTCCGTGTCGGCTAAATGTCCTGTCGGCTAACTGTCCGTGTCGGTTAAATGACCTGTCGGCTAAGTGTCCGTGTCGGCTAAGTGTCCGTGTCGGCTAAGTGTCCGTGTCGGCTAAATGTCTTGTCGGCTAACTGGTGTCGGTTAAATGTCCCGTCGGCTAAGTGGTTGTCGGCTCAGTGTCCGCGACCGCTGCCACCTGTATGGTGCTTAAGGCTCTTGCCAACGACAGGCGCAATTTTGCTCTCCTTGCCACTATGAATTTCGTAATCTTGTTTTGATGTCACTGTCAGGCAAGTGAGAAAAGTCCCAACACAAACACAGAAATCTTTTATGCCTGTAATCTGTGTAAAGAGTACTGAAAATCAGATCAATCTCTGAGTAGAAATGGCATTCTTTACTATACTACCGCGTTTTCCTCCAGATAACAAGCTATTCTCATTATACAATCATACATGACGGTGCGGAAAAATGTATCGTGAAACTCAGGCAAGAATTATAGGTATCATGCTGGTCTTTGAATTTCCTGTAAAAACAACTATGAAATACTAAACTGTTAAAACCTGTAAGGTGTATTTTAATTTTATAACAGTTATTTTTAATTTGAAAACCTCTCCTTTTTATTCTTGGTACAACTCCCTACCACACTGAGGTTTTAGAATGGCGTTGAGTGCAAATGAGTGAGTCGAAGTATTTAAAGGAAGTTTAATTTGCTTCGAGAGTGAGTGTTTAGGAGTCCTTAGTGGCCCGTGTCTGCCGTCTGGCTACTTCTTTCTTAAATCTGTTATGCTCGCCCATATTGTACGTGAGTGCTGAATCTCCGGGCCAACTACGTTAGGTATTTGTATGTAGCTTTCTCTAATTCTATTTAGTTTAGTATTAGGTTAGTTTCTTATTTTCTGATCCTAATTTAGAAGCCTAAGTGGAAGCTTCCCTGTAAGCCCGAGAAGGGGCCAATCTGTTATTATTTCTTTGATGGAACAAAAGGCAATTTTAATCCTTCAAGTCTCTGTAGCAATTAACGTGAATTCAGCGGTAGTTCGCTACTTGGTTCACTAGGTTCCTCGACATTATATATAGATAAATTATTGAGGAACATTATAAACCTTCTAAGATTCTACTTATATTACTAGTCAAGGTTACTCTTCTATTAAGTTTGTTCTTTCGTGACGACACTGACTTATAGTCTGCTCAAAACCGTCTATTTCCTACTGCCTTTGGGTCCACTTTTCTCCCACTTCTGTTTATCAAGTGATATCATTAAATTCAAGTTTTCGAAAGAGGCCTAACCTCGTTTAGCTACTGCTTTTGAAATTAGCTGTTCCAAACTGATGAAACGTTATATCGCAAAACAGTTTTAGAGAATTCGTAGTGCTCATGTTTCAGCACGCATCATTTCGAAATGCTTTCATTTCACGTAGTTTATGCTTTTCCTAATTAGGGCAGGAATATTCCATTAGGCTGACAACTAATGTTTATATCTTTAGTATACAGAAAAAAGCATCGCGAGTGTCAGAATCATAAACATCAGTCTACAGAGGCGTAGGATGCAGACTTCATATCAAAATGAAAGAATGCAATTCTTCGATTTATTTGGTTTAATAATATTTTCGTTATCTCGAACTTATCAATTTGTAACCATAATATACATATGTCTACAGTAATTAAATTAGATTGACGTGAAAGTTGCTGCAGTATCCTCATTCAGTTGGGGTATTATTATGAAATGACCAGCTGGGGTAAATTAGCATCCTCGCAAAGCGGGGTTAGGGCTGCCAGAAAGTGGAAAACAAAGGCAGGGTTGCCAGATTTGGCGCGAAACCGCCCGTTTGGTGTCAAAATATGCGATATGCCATAGACGAAGTGAGAATATTTTAGAACTAATTCTTACCGGTTTTCCCAAGAATGTTCTCGAAGGCAGGTCAAAAGCTATATATACCCTACCTTTACGCGGAGTTTATCGTGAAGTATATCTTGAGTAGTAGTAGAGTATGTTGAGCTCAGTAGTAGTGTTTTGAGATTAGTAGTGTTTGAAAAGACTTAACCGGAGTCGGGAGTTGTACTTCAGTGTTTGCCGTGAAGTTGTCTTCACCATTGTAGCCTGAGGCTGTGTTGCTGATTGTTTCAGCGTGTTTTACGTAGTCTTTTCGAGATTGCAAACGAGTTTTTGGAACTGTTATGAGTAGTAATGGCGAATAAATTGTATTTTGATTTTTCCTCAAGTGTTGTCATCAATCACTTGAAATCCACGAACCCGTAGAACGCAATAGTATTTTGTTGACTTTCATTTTTTTTTTTATCAATATGAAAACTTCATGGCTCAGATCGCACCTTCGAAATCTGAATATAGTGTAAATAGTATCTGAATATAGTGAAATCACTTTAAATTTATATTTCTGAGATTTCATTTAGTATTGCTGACTTCTATTTGTTTGAACTACTGTTTAAGTTGTGATTAACATTTCTTCGCAGCCAACATTGTTGATAATAGCAGTTACAATTCTGGCTCTCTATTAGTGTTAACATACACAATTTTTAAACTCTTTCTAAGTTCCCATAGGGGTAGCTACTACAATTTTTTTTTTCAATCGGTCTTCTAAAATAAAACTTTGACACAGGTAGCCGCAGGGAAATAAATGTCAAAACGTACGTACATATTTTTAAATCTTTCACAACCATTTTAATTCACATTCGAAAGCACTTTAATTTAATAAACGCAGACAAAAGAGCAGTAGAAAAATCGTGCGTCTAGCCAGAAACTACCTATGAGAATAATATCTCTCCGAAAGCATTTTTATAAGCCATTGCTCATATTTTTTAAACTTTCCGTTGTGGCAGTTCCGCGCCACATTCCTTTTTTTAATGCATAAGCAAAATTTATACTTCCATTAAAAATAATCGTATGGAAATTGTCTTTAATTTCATCATTATTTGCCTTGGGCTGAAAAATTCAAAATGCAGGTAAGAAGTCTTTATGTGCTCCTCAACTAATTACCTTAAGTACACCAAGGACTTATAAAAAGACTTTTTTTACAGAAGAGAAGGAAGAAGACAACTGTTATAAACTGCAGATAGTAATTTAAAAATCCCAAATCCTCCAAGCATTAAAATTAAAAGAAATGCTCCTAATATGCGATTAGCAAAAAGAAAAAAAATTCTGGATTAATTGTGGCCGTTTGGCTAAAATCTTGTCATTTCTTTAAAAATTTTTATTGAGCAGTTGGGATACACTGCCAAGAAAATAATTGTACACGGGAGAGTCCTTAATATCACCAATCATGATGTTACGAATTAAATTACTACGAAATGAAAGAAAAGCATTGTTATTAACCAAAATGACTCTCCTAGGATTCAAAAGCGTGTTCTCATTTTAACGTTTATTCGTGGAATTTGGACTTATTGCATTAATGAAGCTGAAAGTAACATTTCAATCCAAGCTGACCACGGTGCGGAAATTTTATTTCAGTGCCATAAACTGCAAAAAATATGCCGAAAATTTATACATTTGTTTTACTAAGTTACATGTTTGAACCCACATTAAAACAAAAGTTTAGGAAAGCCTTGTGTTATATTTAAATTTCACCTGAATGAAAATTTGTGATTTTACCTTCTAGAAGACCTAAATTTCTCTTAATTTTACAATCTGAGTAAAATATTTAGAAATATTATAGACCTATGCAGCGAAATAATATTATTAAAATTATCGTAGTGCTGTAAAATTTACATAAGAATTTAGCTGCAGTTGAAATTTTAGGTTGATAAAATTAATTACCTGACTTTACAAAGATATAAGTGCCATTAAAAATCTTAGAAGTGTAACATATATGTGAAATGAATGCAACGGAGATGACTGAAGTTGTTACATCTTCATAAATTTTATATAGCAAGCTTGAATGAAATTTAAATTGTAACTAAACAAAAATTAAATATCAGAGTTGACATACATTTATTGCAGCGATAGTATCCTATTTATTACTCATTAATGAAAAATGTTTTAATTGCATTTCCTTAGAGATTTCCTCCATTAAAAATTGATAATGCAAGAAAGTGCAAGTCAGCTTAAAATTAAGATAATATCCTATTTATTATTCATTAATGGGAAATGTTTTGATAAGATTTCCTTACTGATTTCTCCCATCAAAAATTGATAATGCAGGAAAGTGCAAGCTAGCTTAAACTTACAGGAAGAGAGAAAGTACAATGATTAATTATCAGCAAGGTGCTGTCAACAACTTGTTGATAATGCGGCGTTTCTTCTGAGACTTTGTTAACGGTGCCTAATTTTATACCACATTCTGAATTAAATTTAGTGAGTGAACTTCCTTATAGTATGTTGACCAAACAAAATTAGTGAGTTTAATTTACTTAAATTAGAGCTGATAGATCAGCTAGATGTTCTCCTAGTATAAATAAGTGAACTTAATTTAGGTTACTCGAGTCCGTTAAAGTGGTTAGGTGTCCTTTTAGAGCACTGAAGTTTTGTGCAAATGGTACTTACAAACGTTTTATCAGCTTTGTAAGGTCTAGACGAGATTTTAATTTGCTCTTCTGTTACTTAGTGCATATGAGTTTGAATTTGTCAATTTAATTACTAATAAATTTTAAATATCATTTACCTCTGTATTGGACATCCTGTAAAGTTTAACCTAAATTTATTTTGAATAATCTGTTGAAGCAGAAATGTTCTTTAGAAAGATTCAATTGTTCAGTTTATAGAGTTATCAGGTTATTTTGATGCTGCAGATGAGAAAAATGGGCGATGCCCTTGCCTGGATTCGAACCTGGACTTCCCGAATACTCGCCGAGTGTGCTACCGTTACATCACGAAGGCATGCATAAAGGAGGGACAAAATACTTTATATACTACCCCCTTTTAAAGGGCGACTGTGGATTAGGGGACCCAATCGCCAAATCCTGGTCGTAAGAATCTTAGGTGGTGGTGGGGCATTGTAGAGTCTATTAGGTTATTTTGATGCCTAATAGACATGAGCAATGCCCTCGCTGTGACTCGAACCTGGACCTCTCGAATGCGCGCCGAATATGCTACCATTAAACCACGAAGACATGTAGAAAGAAGGAAGAAAATACCTCATCAGTTATTTAATGACAAAAAATGATAAAAAAGGTATCCGAATTTGAATACATTAATTCTCACTCTAAGATATATTAATGCAACTGTATTTGCTTCCACTTAATTTTTTTCCCTTTGACAGGTCTCATTTGAAAAATTAGTCAGAATAGATCTGAAAAATATTTAATGTACATATAAATAATATCTGAATATTCTGGTTTATGAACAAATTCTAATAACATCAATTTTGTCCATGTTTTCATATTTCTGAATGTTGCATTTTATATTTTTCAGAAAAGATGAAAATCTAAAATATGGAAAACAGCATTTGGTTCAACTTTTTTCCCTTCCAAATACAACATTTATCTATAATTGCAGAAGAAAAAAGTTTTAAGTTCCGACAAAATTCTTATTTTGTTAACAAGCGCTAACCATGAACTGGTATTTGGAACCAGGAAATGGTTGGCGTGTGTAAGATGAGGAACGTTGCGTGCAGGGCGCCTGGCTTCATTACTTGGTAGGGTGGAGGAGCAGTGATCTAGAATTCTCCCGAAAACTAAGTGGGCGGTAACGTAATAACACATCTATCATCAAAAGTAAATGCATTCTTCCTGGAAAAGTTTCGTTGTTGATTCACAGGTCTTTGAGTTTTAGATGCGTCCTAGAACAGTTCTTAAACTTCTGCTCGTAATCTACTGCAGGTTACTTAATTCAACGTAAATATAAACTTCTGACAAAAAATATCTGTGTAATTTATTGACTGCTCTCCCTACAGTATAGGCAAAATCAATAATATTTCTCTTTTCAAATAATTTGTCAACAGCATTGTTTTATTTAATATAAATACATATTTGAGGGTATTGCGAAGAGAAGGATAGGAATGCTTGAATTGTCTAATCATTTTGATATGAAAGACATTTTAATGATAGCTAGACTTAAATATTTGGTGAAATAATTAATTAAATAAAGCACAGTTGCTTTTTAGACATAGTAAGCTGCGAATGATAAACGTTTGAATGTGTACTCATAAGTACCAAATTAGTGTGCAAACAAATTCTATATACCATTCATTTAAATATTCTTCATTAATTTGATACATAACAATGTAAGGTTTTAGTTAAACTAACAAAGTTTTATTTTAATTTATGCTAATTTGAAGTAGAGCTTTATGCTAATTCGAAGTAGAGCCAAGTTCTATTTAAACCAGAGGTACAAACCTCTCAGTGTGAGAGAGCTTTTAGTCTCAGATCACGGTCACTCTATTCGACGTTCGCCTGACCAGCTAGCAGTTAAATTCTAAGCCATAGTGCATTTTACGTGATTGCTCATTGAAATAAATCTAAGTGCGTCAGTATTAGTCAAACTTGCTACGCACCATTTAGTTTATAGGCCAACCTCGCGTATAGCTCTGTGAGCAAAGATTAATTTAATTTCTATTTAGTTTTAGTTTAAATTTGATTGTTCATTTTAGACCCAAGTGTGGTCTTTACCTTCTGTATCCCTCCCGAGTTGGGAAGTGGTTTGTAAATAATAGTAATTTAATAAAAGAGGATTTTAAATCCCTTTCAAATGCAGTTATTCTCCAACTTAATCACAGTATCTACCACCAGAACATAGCAGCATTCAGCTCTCTGTTCAAGATCAGGACTTTAAGCTGTTACGAAGATGTTTGCCAAGAATATGCACCGAACATTCAGTCCTGACAACAATAGCTTATTTAGCATACCACTGTAACAAAGAAACGTCTTTCAGACGCTATTTCGACAACATGAGGATTAAAATGAAAGATCTCGCTTTAGTTTATTGTAAATATAGGTTTTTAACTACATTTGTTGCCAGTTCCTTCTAGGTTTATTGCAAATGTCAGATTCTTCGTAAGGCTTAGATGTCTTATTGCCAGGCTCTCTCCTCTTTTCAGGTTCACTATAGGTCCCTGTCTATAATGATATTTCCAGAAAATCTTTGGTTACTGTTGTGTGGAATTAATAGTGTGTCCAGGTAACTTTCGCTAATACCTGATCACTAATGTTACGAGAATGTTTTACAACATATTTCATGTTACATGTATATATAATGCACACTCATGCATACAAACACACACACATATATATATATATATATACATAAACATATATATATACATATACATATATATAAACATACACATATATACAAACACATATTACATATAAGGATAAAAATATGTAAACGAAAATTATAATTTAATGTAGCCATAGCCCTTTATTTTTCAGTCCATATCGTATGGCTTGAATAACGCTGACGACGGAGCTATTTCGGAAATTGAACTTAAAATTTTGAGAACTGAAAACTTTCTTTTGGTCAGCTGTAGAGACATTAGGTTATTTAGTAGCAGGAGACATGAAAAATATGCTATTCCTTCGCCGGGAATCGAACCATGGACCTCTGAATACCGGCTCAGTGTGCTGACCATTACACCACGAAGGCACGCTAAGAATGTGGGAGATATACCTTATACAGCTTCCCTATTGGATAACTGCGCTCTTTGCTTCTACCTCTGTTCTCGCTATGACGCTGCCTTGCTACTCTTTTCCTATCGAAGCAGTATCAAAAATGTAAATGCTCTTGAAGAGGTACGATCAGAGTGCCAAGTGAATCGTGGCCAAAAACCTCAATTAAAAGAAAGATGAATATTTAATCTGTTTCAGCTGCCAAGTTTGCTATTCATTACGGATTCAACATTTTGTCCCATCAATATTGCTAAGTTTTCTTTATTACCATCAGTCAGACAGGACGTAGTATGGGTATAACAAAGGAAAAATTTATTTGTCTCAGCAAAAGTTTTCAGTGTATCGAGATGAATCAATGCTCCATTCTTCAACACGAAATGCATCTACAAAATGAATGTGTGGATGTTCGAAGTAATGTGATTAGTTGAGAAATTCTACAGTCAAGCCCTTCTGTTTAGCATTTCGCCGTGTTAAACATTTAGTTTGTGCTTGCATAATATTTTTACCATCTATTCAAATGCTCGCTTACCTAAGACGTTCAGTGGCGAGATCTAGAAATATAAAGAAAGAAACATATTCTATCATCGCTTTCCTGTGGTATACTGGTGCTTAAAATTTCAATTCGAATGTTTATAATAAAGTGATTTCAAGGGTAAGGCCAGATGTTTTTCGTCTACTTCACTTTTAGATATAAATTAATAGAGATGTTATCAACGGAACAATCTGCCCTCCTTTTCAGTAGTAGTACGAAATTGATAGAAGTTCTACTAGTTTTTAGCTTAGCATGATGCCTTCGATTTAAATTAAAATTTTATAGGTTTGATTTGGCAATTTCGGAAAAGCATATGAATTGCTGTTTAAAATTAAGTAATATGCAACAAGGATTTTCAATTTTCTTTTCATTAAATGATTTTGCAGTCATAAAATATGTGAGTACATTTAATGTTGTTACTTCGTTAAGACTATATGCTAAACGTGTTTTATCTTTGAAGTAATTTATTCATTTAGTAGAGCAGTTAAAAATATTTTCTATTGTAATTGAATTCCAGATTGATAATTTTTCATTGTGCTGAATTTTTTAAGTATAAAGCGGTTTCATGAAAACTAAAATAAGCATTTTCTGGTATTAAAAATATAAATTTAAATAACTATTCTTGAATTAATTAAATAGGGAATTTTAATACTTTTTCAGGAAAAAATTATTAAATTACAATGTGATTAATATTTTAAAAATATTTAAAAAAATGTTTTAATTAATGTTAAGAATTTTATAATTATTCTAAGAATTAATATAGACTGCAAATAAAGTAATTTTGAATATTAGTACACAAAATTATAAAACTTTTGAGATAAAAATGATAAAACTTATAAAAATGCTTTTTGAGTAATAATATGGAAAATATAAAAAATGTAACTTTCATCATTATTTGTAATGAATATTAAAAATATAATAATTCAAAAATGAGTAATTGTACTGAAACTGAGTATGTGTAATGTAATTAAAAAGTGAAAATAGTGTAGAGACATCAGGTATTGTTCTGAAAGCAGAAGAGATGGAAAACGAGCAATGCCCTCTCCGGGACTCAAACCTGGGACCTCTCGAATACGCGCCGAGCGTGCTGACTACTGCACCATGAAGTCACGCTAAGAAGGCGAGAGAAATATCTTACATACTCCCTTTTTTAAAAGGCATTTGGATTTTAAGAGACCCAATCGCCAAATCCTGGTGGTGGAGAATCATCATCCCCCACCTTTTTTTTTGTTCGGGCGCCACTGTAGAGATATGAGGTATTCTTTTGAAATCAGGAGATATGAAAAACGAGAAATGCTCTCTCCGGGAATCGAACCTCGGATCTCTCGAATACGCGCCGAGCGTGTTGACCGCTACACCATGAAGGCATGCTAAGAAGGCGGGGAGAATAAGGGAAAGGAAAAAGTAATTTCAAATTATGATGGATAAATGTAATAATTGAATGAGTATGTTGAGGGTGTGCTGGTTCAGAAATAGAGACCTATTATTACCTCTGTATAATTATTCCTTTTACACTCCGCATACAGTATAAGCGTTTTGGCTCCCACCTTATAATTTTTTGATATATAATGTAATGTGGTTTTAATTTATTTTATGTATAATGGAATGTTTTAGTGCAGTTCATAAATACAAGTTATCTCATGCAAACGGAGGTCTTTATAGGTAATAGTCAGAGCAGTCTTAACCACTGATGCATTAATCCTTCAGTCAGCTTAAGTAGATTTTCCCAACAGATGGAAAAATTTGTATTTGTAGAAAGCTATGGAGGTCTTCTAGTTAGCGGTAAGATAAGAAAATTAGAAATGTAATAATAACAGTACAAATTATAATTTCAATAATACTATTACAAAATTTAAGATTTTACAATATAAGTTATAATAATAAAAATTAGTAAGTTTTGAAATTTGTTGCGATTATTCAAAATAAATAATGAATGTATAAAATTTTTATATTTATGATCAACAATTTTATGATTTGTACTTTTCAAATTATTTCTCTTCAATTGCTAATGCTTCAGCCCTTTATCTCTTGAAAAGGTTTTCTTTCGCCAAGCAATTTTCACTTCAAAGGAAGGATGTTCTAACTTTCATTGTAATAAAGCAAGCTTAACAGTACTGATGACGTATAATGCTGAATGCGTAAACGTATAATGCTAATGCAGCAAACTTGACAACTGAAGCAGATTAAATATTCACCTTTATTTCAATTGACATTTCCGGCCACAGTTCACCTGGCACTTTAATCGTGCTTCCTCAACAACATTTAGATTTTTGACATTATTGCGATAGGAATAGAGCAGCAAAGCAGAATCTTAGCGAGAACAGAGGCAGAAGCAAAGTGCGCAGTTATCCAGCGTGACAGCTTATTAAAAGAAAATTTCGATTAAGTTCCGAATTATCTACGACATAAGCACTATACAAGTCATATAATGTGGATTAATCTAGAAATGATACAGTCCATAAATAGTTATCACTGTTTTTTAGAATTGAGAGAGGGAATACCTAAATTAAAGATGAAGAACTAAGGGGCTATTGCTAATTTAAATTAAATTTGATTTACATATTTTATTACTACATACATAAACACACACACTCATATATATATATATATATATATACTTACACGTAAAGAGAAAGAGAGATGTATGTATGTGTAGAAATAATACAGAGTATTTAATATTAGGCAAAAAAGCAACCTTAATTTGACATAGGTTTTTAATTAGAGCTTTATCGATTTTGAGAGCGATCATCAAAAAAATTGTTATTAAATCTACGCCAAACTAAGGCTGATTTTTTGCCTAATATTAAATTTTACGTTGATATATTATTTTCCATTTGATTAACATGGATCAGCGTAGAAATAAACTTTAATATGAATTAAAATGAAGTAAAAGGATATAAAGAAAGCAATTCAAACTTATTCAACAAAAAACTCGACATAAACAACAAACTCGACATAGATTTGACCCGCTGGAAACATATAGAAATCGACAGTAAAGTAACCATCTAAATGTGAAGCGAATGAGAAAATTTGTTGAATTAAAAATTGCAAAAGGAAAAACATAAAACACTGATAAATCCTTTGATAAAAAGTGTGTATTATCACTGATCTTTATATTATCTTCTCTCGAAGTTGGGTAATTGAGACTCACCTTAGCTGAATTTGGTTTATTGAAGCTCGTTTTATCTGAGTATAGTTAATTAATTCTCATTTCATCTGAATTTAATTTACTGAGTCTAGTCTGCTTTCAGTACTTGTCTTTTAGGTGAGGAGAAAGCAAAGAATTAAGAAACTTCTACTGTGTGTGTGCTTGTGCGGTAGTGTAGTACATCTACTTAGGAAGTGGAAGATCCAGATTTGACATCTGGTGAGGGAGGAATTGATTTTTCAATTTTTTTTTATAAGTAAACATCTGCTTTTATAACATCATTAAACTTACTACTTATTAAGAAACAGTTTCAAGGAGTAACGTTAAATTTAGTTATTATACTAGCAAATCATATCACCGCAAACTAGCAATGAACTTCATTTCATATTGTTATAAAAAATGTAAATTTAAATTTGTTAAATATTTCTTCAAATTGGTTGATGAGTTTGTAGAGAGATTAGGTTTTTTTGTAAACAGGAGATGTGAAAAATGAGCAATGTCCTCTCCGGAACTCGAAATTCTCGAATGCGCACCGAGCGTACTGACCACTGCACCACGAGGGCAGGCTAAGAAGGCGGGAGAAATACCTCATATACTCCCCCTTTTGAAGGGCGACTGGGGATTAGGGGACCCCAATCGCCAAATTCCGTGGCGGAGAATCATCATCCACCACGTTTGTTTTTAGTTCGGGCGTCACTGTAGATACATTAGGTTATTTTGAGAGCAGGAGATGTGAAAAATGAGCAATGCCCTTGTCGAGACTCGAACCTCGGACCTCTTAAATACGCGCCAAGCATGCTGACCACTACACCACGAAGGCATGGTAAGAAGACATGAGAAATACCTTAATATTATGCATATTGGTATAAAATTTGAAGTAAATCTGGCTTATTAAAAATTATTCAAGTATAATAAATATAAAATACATTGTTAGTGGAATTGAAAATCAGAAATTAAAGCGCAGTTTTCATGTAGAATAATATTCAAATAGTAATTAAAAATATTCTGAAAGTGATGAATTATTAAACACAGTGGATTTACGTTTGTCAGTTTGCGTTCCATTTTAAATTAAAAACTGTCAGGTTGTCTTCGAATCTAAAGAATGCAAAGGAACAGAATGTCTGAATAATTTAATAGGAATATTCTTTGCAATGAAATTGGAATGTATACCTCATACTGAAAACATATTAGTTCTTAAACTGGAATAAAAAATCTCTATCCGTTTTAAATATTTATATAATATTTCTATAACATATACAGTACAAACACTGTATTATAAGTAAAATAACTTATTTGTACATTATAATATACGGTAGAATATATTTTGAATGTTAAAAGACTGAAAATCTGAGCATCACTTCAATAATTTTCATGACATCTATAAAATAAATTCTTTCTATTAAAGCTTTAATACTTCCTTTTGGTAGAATATTTCGAAAGAAAGAAATGATTATGTTTGCAGACTTACTTATTAAATACGCCTGACATCTATATTTTAGAATACTTTTATTGTAGGTGTAAATTTTACCAAAAAGGCAAATTCCTCGCTTAGGTGAAGAAAAAAATTAAAACATGCACTTATCCCACAACTTTCAGCCCGCACTAAAAAAAAGTTGGTGAATGATGATTCTCCACCACCACGATTATCCGATTGGGTCCCTTAATCCCCTGTCGCCCTTTAAAAGGGGGAGGTTATAAGGTATTTCTCCTGCCTTCTTAGCATGTCTTCGTGGTGTAGTGGTCAGCACGCTCTGCGCGTATTCGAGAGGTCCGTGGTTGGAGTCTCGGCGAGATCATTGCACATTTTTCATCTCTCCTGCTTCTAGAAAATCTAATGTCTGTGCAGTGGTACCCGAACCATAATAGGTGGTGGATGATGATTCTCCAACACCAGGATTTGGCGATTCTGTCCCCTAATACACATTCACCTTTTAAAAGAGGAAGTATATAAGCTATTTCTCTCGCCTTCTTCGCATGCCTTCGTGGTGTAGTGGTCAGCACTCTCGGCGAGTATTCGATAGGTCCGAGGTTCGAATCTCGGAGAGGGCATTGTTCGATTTCATGTCTCCTGCTTCAAAGTAATCTAATACCTCAATAATATGAAATGTTTTATGTCCTTGATGAATGATAATATTCATATATATATTGTGTCTTGCTTGGAACTTCTAACAAGATTAATTGTAGGCAATGTTCCACTGAATTGCCTAGTACCAGTTTTTCATTCGTAAAACGCTACGCTTCGATACATAACGGGCTTTTAATTTCTATATATCTCTCTTTTATGAAACAAGTAAACTGTGCTGAAAATACCCCTTACAAACATTTATCTGTCACAAAAGTCAGTCTCCCAAGTAGCAGTTATGTCTCCTAAGCAAAAGCGCATATTTTGCATTCTTTGCAACGCCACAGAAGATTGTTTTCAAGTTCAATTAAAGAAGTGTTTTATAATTTTATTTTTCAAATATTGATATAAATATATACACGAGTAAATTATTGATGACTCTTCACTGCAAACTGCAGTTAGTGATACCATAGTTTGCTATTATTTGCATCTTATAACTAGACCCTTCTGATCTGTTACTTGCCTCGTGATTACCAGTCTGTTCAACACATACTTTCGACGACATTTTCCTAGACTATAATTAGCATTTTGATAAAAGTTTTAAGTAAACATATATTCAATTCAGCGAAACTATGGTAGCGTGTGTTATGGACTTATAAATGAAACCAATTTTCCTATAACGCCAGAAACTGTAAGAAATTTGTCAACAGGCTTGCATAATGCTTGGGAATATTTTCAATCGTAAGGTTCAATACCATTCAATAATAAACTGAATTTTTACCCCACTGAATAATTTTTAGCTGCAGAGAAATGAAAAAAGAGATTTCTTGACCAATTTGAATGTTATATGTCGTTGTCAAATTGCACTTCAGAGAGAAGCTTTACGTTTATAAAAATCTCAGATCTGGTTAATCTTAATTGTAATCTTAATTGCAAATGATTTTAATTGTAATCTGCCTTTATTTTCAAGGATTTAAAAAGTTATTTGCAGTTGCTTAAACATTTTATCAATAGGTGGTGCCAGTGGTTTATTTCTTTTATCTAATCTGTGATACGTTCTCGATTTTTTTGTCTGTTGCTATTATCACTCCTGCAATTGAAGCCCTGAGGCAATTTTTCTGCTGCTGCTCATGAAAAATGATTCTGCGGAGCTAAAATCCTGCAGGTTTACGAATTTTACGCTGCTAATTATTAGCATCTTTAATATCTGATTTTTAATTTGTTCTTCTTACATACTTAAACACACTATGGTTCATTTAAAGTTGTTCGTGGATGTCAAATAAAATTGTTGCGTGCGTACGGGTTCATAATGGATTAAATGCACAAGTCGACAAAAAGTTAATAAAATTTATTCTTATCCCAAAAAATAAAACAAAATGCTGAAATTTCCTCGGAGATATTCGCACAATATTGCAATATCTCAGAGTAGTTATATTTTAAAAAACTAAAATATATATAGAACTCAATTCAAAACACAGACTAATGTGACAGTCTCGTCATCAGGAATAGGATACGCTTCAGGCCACTAGGTAAAGTAATTAGAGACAACAAGGATGTATTTGTTGCCATCAGCAGTTCGTGGCAGAGGTCCCAAGATGTCAAAGGCGGTACGTTCAAAAGGCGCTCTTTCGTTGTAACGTTACAACTTGCCTCGGCTGCGTTTCTTCAGGAGCTGTACTTAAGCATTCTCAATTTGACTTCACAGGACTAGAGCCCGAGATTGTTTTCAGGCTGATTCAGGCTTGGCAGGGACCGTACTGGTACTGCCGTGTCTGTTCCTCTGTCTGTGGTGGAGCTATGTGGTTAGATTTCACGGGTTGTCCTTGGGGATTTGGCTCTCCTGGGTTAACACTCGGGGATTGACTTCGTCTCTTTATGCTCTGAGTGACAGCGCAAGCTGTTCACTGACAAATTATAATGTCTTCCCCAATTTCTTCTTCTCTACAGGTCCCTCTGGGCTTACCGAGGTGTAGCCCCCACGGACTGCCCTCAAGGGCTGGGGTGCTAACACTGTGTGAGGTCTTTTGTTACCAGGTCTGGGAGTCCCTGCTCCTGTCAGAGTTGTCCTTTCCGCCCCGCACATGCATCGCAAGATCGGAGCACATTTGCAAGTTTTCGCTTGCATTACTCCAGTAGAATCTCTCACGAATTCTTTGCAATGTCTTCATTGTTCCGAAATGGCTTCCTGTAGAGCTGCTATGTAGTTCTTTAAAGACATCCAGAATCCGGGAACTTGGAACTATCAGCTGCCCACGGAAAGTCTTCCCATCATCCGATTCGAATTTTCGGTACAAGACATCATTTTGAATATGGAGTGAGTCTCCGATAGCCCAATATTGTTTTGTCGTGGGAATACAGCTGGAAATGTCTTGCCAGGTAGGTTTTCCGTTTGTATTCCATTAAATCAATTATGAGTTTAATGTCGCCGTCTTCTAGCTGGTCTTTCCTGACTTCTTTGGCACTCCATGGGTCTCGATCAGCCGATGTTGGTATTGTAATTTGTCGTGCTATCGGACTCAGCAGTTCATATTTCGCTTCGACCCTGGAACAATATCTGGAGCTTTATGGGCAAAGTCTTCTAGAAAAATGTGTGGGCATTTCCGCGTGGTGATCCCTTCCGATAACGGTTGGTTATGCCATACTCCTGGAGTCTCAGCATCCACCTGGGTATCTGACCCTCAGGGTTCTTGAAATTTAAAAGCCAGGCCATTGATGCGTGATCCGTGCGGAGCAGGAATTTTCTGCTGTAAGATTATGATGGAAATGTTCTACGGCTTTGACTATGGCGAGCAATTCTTTCCTGGTGACACAGTAATTCCTCTCCGGTTTTGATAGGCACTTGCTTCAGTAGGCTATGACACGTTCTTGGCCGTTTATTTCTTTGGACAAAACAGCACCGACACTCATTCCTCACATCCGTGTCGAGAATAAATGGTTTGTCGAGCTGAGGATACGTCAGGATTGGAGGAGATGCTAAAGCTTCCTTCAGTTTCTTAAATGCATTCTCACATTCTTTTGTCTACAAGAACTTTTGCTTGCTCCCTGTCAGCTTATGAAGGGGTCTTGCGATGGAAGAAAAGTCCTTCACGAAACACCTATAGTATGTGCAAAACCCTAGGAAGCTTTTCAGCTAATGGCCTTTTTCGGGACGTTTCCAGTTTTTAACGGCTGACACCTTTTCTGGATCCGCGGACACGTCTTCGGCACTTAAGATATATCCGAACATAAGTACTTCCTAAATGAATATAAGTCACTTCCTAAATGAATAATTTGCATTTAGCGGGACTCAACTTTAAATTGACTTCTTTCAGTTTCTGAAGCACCTTTCTAAGATTTTCTAGATGTTCTAAAACTCTTTCCGACGATGATGATGCCATCCAGGTATATAAGACAGGCTTCGTATGAAAGACCTTTCAAAACATTAGGCGTTCTCCATTAGGCGTTCGAATGTAGCCGGCGCATTCCAGAGTCGAAACGGCATCACCTTGAATTGCCAAGGTCCTTGTCTCGTAGCAAATGCCGTCTTTTTTCGGTCATCAAGATATATCTCTACATGCCAATATCCAACCTTTCGATCAAGCGTCGGAAACCACTGGCTTCCCGAAAGAGTGCCCAAAATGTCGTTAATTCTAGGGAGAAGGTAATTGTCTTTTTTCGTAACCTCGTTCAACCGGCGATAGTTAACGCAAAATCGTGTTGAAGCGTTTTTTATTCCTGACGAGGATGATGGGAGATGGCTATGGACTTGCTGAAAGCTGGATGACAGCGATTTCTTGCATGTCCTTTAAAAGTATTCATATCTCTTATTGTTTAGCAATCGGAGACTTCTTGGATGTTGCTTGACTGGTGGATGATCACCGGTATCGATTCTACGTTTCATCAAACTCGTTCGATCCCCGTCAGAAGACGAGCGGGAGAAAACAACTTAAAGAACTTGAATGACACGTTCGGCAGCATTCCTCTCTTCATGGCTTAATTGCGCATTCAAAGACCCCACTCCGCATTCAATCCATTACGAACCAGTACGTTGCGTGCATACGGATTCGTAATAGATTGAATGCACAAGTCGATAAAAAGTTAAAAAAAAATTATTCTTATCCCAAGAAATGAAACAAAATGCTCAAATTTCCTTGGAGATATTCATACAATATCGCACAGTAGTTATATTTTAAACAACTAAAGTATAAACAGAACTCAGTTCAAAACACAGAAAAAGCTAATCCAATCTCGCCGCGAATTTGCTACAGTCAATAACAGCACTAAATAAACAACAACAGTTAAATTAAAACAACTGAACTGAGTTGTTGATGTTTTAATCTGATTTTTATGAGCTTTTTAATTAAGCACGAGAACATTCTCTAATTTTTATTTTCCCAATTTTTCCGGATAACAAAAGCGTGCTATTACGAGATAGCTACTTATTAAATGTTAAATGCGCGTGCTTCTGTATTTTTACTTTTTCGGTGTAGCTTTCTCTTAAAACTCGTCGCGTGCAACATTGCACTGGGAAATGAAACAATTTAATTACTACTAAAAATGGCAAATAAAAATTTCAATTCATGCTTATTATACAAATGCCAAACTTTAGAGTTTAAGCCATTAGTTGACGGGCTCTCCACTGCTTTTTAACAATGTCCCCATACCGAAAAAGTGCAATACAGTTATTTAAATGTTCGAAAATCACAGGCCGATTAGAGCCAAATACAGTTTGGAGAATTCACCACTCCAATTCTGTAGAGGTGGTCGCGCAAACAGTTATGTCCGATCAGACGTCTAAATAGAGCTACCGCTGTCTTTCTTGGAAAACTTGGAATTAAAGTTGATTTTAATTCATGTAACAAACAATGTCGTAGATTAGTAGTGAACTATGTTCGATAAGATTTTCGTTTTAAAAATTAAGATTTCTTTTAATTAATCTTTTCTTTACAATCGCAAACTTATTTCGTCTCAGAGAACTTCTGAAAATAATGTTGGAATCTGGCAACTAAAAGTTGTCTCTAAGTAACACGTATACGTACAGTACTTCCATGTTGTCATATTGTAGAATTTATAGAATTAGGGTTAAATTTCATTTACAGGGTTATGGTTGCAAAAAAAGATTCGAGTTTCCTTCTCGTTTGGAAATTTTGATGAGAACCTGAAATTCAATTATATTTACATGCTTCTAATTCTTTTAAATTTATATTTTTAATGCCATGTGTACATGACCCAAATGACATATGATATTAGCAGTTAAGGATAAAGTCAAAAGTATTTTATTAGTTTGCTTATTGGATATGGTACAGTATTCTTTCTGATTTCTTATGAGTTGCAAAAACGGAATTTTCTGAACGCCATTTCGCTTTTTAAAAATAACAGCTGGTATGTGGTCGGCAGTTTGAACATCCGAATTCATTTAATGTATATCCTCAATATTTAGTTTCATGATTTATATTTAATAATCTTCGAAGGTACTAAGAAGCATTTGGATTCCATCTGTTCAATCACCTTTCATCTCTTACTAAGCAGTAGATAAGTCTATATTCTTCTTGAGCAAGGGAATTCTCTTGAAGTGGGAATGCAGCATTTACGTTAGAAGCCAGATAGAGTTTTTTATGCTTTTGGTCTGAAAGTTTGACTTGACTATTGTGCGTTCAGAGGGAGAAAAAAAAGTTTTTCACCTCATGGAATGTTAGTTTAAGAGTTTATTCCAGAATTCTAAAGTAGGAGTTTTAAAGTTTTTTATTCAGTGTGTGCCCAGTATTTTGAAGATGCAATGACTTAGTTTTCACTTTTCTCAGAAGGACTGAGGCTCAAAATATTCCTCCGAGCAGTAGGGAATAATCCACGTTATTTAGATATTAATTTTATGATATTTTTATTTCTACTTTGATAAGATTTGCTTTCGTACTTTAATTTAAAGATTGAGAACTAAACTCGTATGAGTTGGTTGTAAATTAAAGAAATGAATGTTAACAATGGTAGCACGTAAAAGAAGTTCCCTTAGGGGTAGAAAACAGCTGGTAAAACGTCTATCTTTCTTGAGACTATAGGGATGAAAAATAATCTTCTGCATTTACTTTTAGAGAAAACTGAATTTTCTGAATAAATTGAATTTTCAGAGTAAATCTGGAGTCAAGCGTTCTTTTCTGCTAGGCTAGATTCAGAACCTCAGAAAAAAAATGCAGACGATGTCCCTTTTGATCTTCAATATCCGGATGGAAGAAAAAAATCAAAGGACTATTTTCTTGCACAATACTATAACCCTAAAATGCTACAGTACTTAAATAGGTCTTATGTTCAAAACATTGGCAGTTTTAATTTCATATTCTCTTGACCATTGATTTTCATATTGTATTCAATTTTATATTACAGTAGATACTGGCGGTTTTAGATGGTATACTTGAAACAAATATTGAGGCAAAAGAAATCCTGTTAAGTATTCTTGAATGTAAGGTTTAATTTTTTTAATCCTTAAAATGTCTCGTGATGTTTCATTAAATTTTATTTCTTAGAAGATTTTCTATGCTATCAACATTTAATTTATAAAGTATTTTCTCCCTCATTACAGCATACCTTCGCAGTGTAACGGTAGCACATTTGGCGCGTATTTGAGAGGACCAGGTTCGAGTCCCGGCGAGAGCATTGCTCATTTTTCACGTCGAAGCATAAAAAAAGTAACCACTGCACAGGACATCCAAAGTTAGAAGATGGTGGACAATAATTCGTCGCCACCGGGATTTTGCGATTGGGTCCCCTTATCCCTAATCCCCCTATAAAAGGGGAAGCATATAAGGTATTTTCTCCTGCCTTTCCGTATGCCTTCGTAGTTTAACTGGAAGCACCCGCGTTTTCGAGAGGTTCGGCATTGGAGTCTCGCCGAGTCCGACTGCTCATTTTTCATGCCTCCTGCTTTGAAAAAACCTAATGACTCTATATGTTTAATTCTAAAGGAACTAAAATGTGTGACAAAAATACTATACTTAGTTTAAGTCATTTCAATCCTTTCCAGGTGAAGAAGGTTTCAATATGTGTTTATTTTCACACGCTTCGCATGAAAATTTAAAACGTTTGCTTCATTTTTTACCCCTTCAATAGCTAATAAAAATCGTTCTTTCTCCCAGTAATTGAAAATTTTGAATTACAAGTTAAAAAAGAATAAATTAAATTAAATCAAATAAACCTACTTTTTATGAGACTATTGATTTAAATATTTTATGATACACACAGACATAAATCTAACTTTATGTAGCTTAACTGAATTACTTCGATTTTTGAATTAGCAAAAGGAGTTTTAATGTCGCTATCTAAAGCTCTTAAGAGATTTTACATTTATATTTTTAATTTTTAATAAAACTTTCCTCTCCCTCCCCTCAAATACCCTGATATTTTTACCACTAAAATTTCTTGTAGCTTAAAAATAATTCATTAATAGATTTCTGACATCTGAATGGTATTCTGAGTAGAAGTAGGTATATGATATAGCAAGTTACTAACTCGAAATCAGCTACCTGATCAAATGTTATGGGATGGTGAATCATTATATGAGTTAAAGCGCTTAAATTTAGTACGCAATATGATATTCAATAAATGATTTATTTTATGCATAAATAAGAAACGTAAATTGAAGATATACAAGGTCTGTAGCGAAAATAAAGCGCCCATTTTTACTTCCTCGTACGAAGTAAAAAGGAAGTATTGTAATCACGAAAAATTTCGGGTACCATATTTCAACGAAAATATATATTTTGACCGTTATCGAATGCAATTTAACGACGTTTCTGAGTGACATCCGTATGTAAGGACAGAATAAAAGACTCTTCCCCACAAAATAATTATAAAACTGATTTAAAATGGATTCTGAAGAGTTTCTTTCGTGGCGTCTTTGCGTACGTTTTATGTACGTATGTATCTCGCATAACTCAAAAACGAGTAGCCTCAGAGCTTTGAAATTTTACGTATAGGGCTGCTATAACATATAGATGTGCACCTCGATTCTGATTGCAATCGGCCAGACCAAACGTATATAAATATATGTATATATATATATATATACACACTCTGCTACTCGGGTTTTGAGCTCAGTTTCTTTATTCTTACAAGTTTGTAAACTGTGCATTTTTTGCTTTAAAAATGATTGAATTATGTTGTTCCTGTCTTTCGGTAAAGACTCATACGCCCTTAGTTAACCTGCATGCAATAACTGTGGAATTATCAACAATTTAAAAGTCTTTTAAGTGCGGCTAAGCCTAATTATTGGTTATGATAGAGGACATATTTGATTACATTTGAAGCTTAGCAGAATAGTGGATTTGTTGCCAATCTCTAGAAACTAAGCTTCGCAACAACAAAGTAAAGTCGTCTTTTATTATTGCGAATCAAATTATGTTTGATTCATTCTTGAATTATCATTTAAGTTATTAGCTGGTTTTTGCGCACAAATCGTAGTTTTTAACACCACA
Organism: Stegodyphus mimosarum; assembly: GCA_000611955.2. Taxonomy (NCBI): domain Eukaryota; kingdom Metazoa; phylum Arthropoda; class Arachnida; order Araneae; family Eresidae; genus Stegodyphus; species Stegodyphus mimosarum. The sequence goes on along the minus strand of KK113609.1, from coordinate 99,893 downwards.
CACATATATTTCTTATTATCCATTATTAAAGAATCTCGGGGCTAATAATGAAGACCATTAAGTACGACGAACACAAATTTATTAATGGTTTAACACACCTAGAAGAAAAATAAAAGTGAGAGAGCTTTAAGTTACATAGCTCGTGTTGAGCTTTTCAAGTCCTAAGCTAAAGTTCGTTATGTCATATGACCCGTAAAAAGAAGGAATGTTAATATTTTTGCGAATCTCACTTCACGTGACCTAGAGCAGATGCTCTTTTAAGAATGACGCGTACTATATGTTACATTCTTCCCCTGAAGCCGTATAAGTTGTCCTCAATATACGGCTTGCTCTTGGTGGTTGCTTTCTGGCAAGGGCAGATTGTCCATCGGATTCAGGGACTGTTCTGGTTCGACCTCTTCCTTGAATGAAGTGTAAAGGAGAGTTTTGCCCTTCATATTTCCGCAGGGCAGATACATGGTAGTCACCTATTGAAGGAAAAGGATCATCAGTAGCTGAGTTTAATGCAAGTCTTGCTCGCTGTTCTTTACGTGAACTGAACGGTCGGAACCACATATCCGCCACAAAGTTAGCTTTGGAGCAGGCACGGAAACTATGGCCTATTTTACCACAGCCATAACATTTATGATCATCTTGTTGACAGTCTTTGGATATATGTCTACGTTTTCCACATATATAACACGTTTTCATGTCCTTTTTGCAATCTTGGACAATGTACTTTTTGCAGTCTTGAGCGATATGACTAGTTCTTCCTCAGTTATAATATTAATTGGAATTCATGATCTCTCTCACTACTTCTTTCTTTGGTGGAGATAAACGATTTCTTGGAATTGTGACAGAGAGCTTGCTATTGGTTTTGTTGAAATGTTGGACTTTGGGAGTATGTTCTTCCCCTTTTTGAAAGATACCTGAACTGAGAAGATATTTCTCTTCAATTTCGCTTAACAGAAACTTCTTAAATTTCGCCTTATATTCTGAACTCTCAGATGGCTTGAAAATGTCATCACTAGAGTTAAATTTCTGTTTAGGGTTGTCATGGAAATACCATCTATTATTCGGAAGGTTTAAAACAATTCCAGCGCTACGTAAAAATTCAGTTCCTAAAAGCGTTCTGTTTTCTTTTGCTGTAGGTAACGCAAATAAAGTTATAGGGGAAGATCGTCCTTCAATTTCGATATCTACTTGGGTCGTATAAACTTCTGTTTCCTTCTGTAGACCATCGGCGAGGGTAACAGTTATACTAGTTCTCCTAAATTCTATTCCTCTTTCTCTCAAAAGACGATATAACGTTTCTCCCGCTATAGTGTATCTGGCTCCAGTATCAGCACACACAATTCCGCTTAACCCGTTTATTTTTACTCTCAAAAGAGTCATCTGGTGCTCCTCGACAGAGAATGCCCGAAGGTGCATAGTTTTAAAATAGGCTTATGCTTTCTTGAGAAGAGGGGAGCTGACGGGGTATTTAGCCTTAATAAAGCCTGACTTCCCACATCCATAGCAACTAACAGGTGGCCGATCATCATTTTCTGTATTACCTCTTGATGAGGCGTTTTAAGTAGGCTGAGGGTTACCTCTATAATTTTTGGGACCATTTCTTTGTTGAAACTTAGGGGTCTCCTTCCTAATGTTTTTATTTCGTACATGTCTAACTTCTTCATACATATCTAATTTGTCAGAAAGCTAAAGTAGCATGTTCCATTCACTCCAATTATCCAAAAAATGTTCCCTATAATCTGGAGGGGTTTTCTTCTTAATCTGATCTGCGAGTATCAAATTCTTTAACTGCACACACGTCTTGAACTTTTGACTCGTTAAGCCACCCATCAAATAGTTTTGTAAATCAAAATAAAAGTCTCTCTAGGTGTTTTCAGGATTTTCTTATGTTGGGTAAACAGTTGTCGAAATTTCTCAGCAGTCAATTTGAAGCACTTTAAGAGAATTTGTTTAATTTTCTGATAGTCCTGAGCATCATCAGAAGATACTTTTGCAGTTAATTTTGCAACATCGGTTGGCAGAAGACAAACAAGATAAAATACTCTTTTTGAAACTGGTACCTTCAAAAGGGTTAATTAGTTAATTAACTCTGAAACAAATCCAGAAATAAACTCATAACGGCCGTCTTAGGATCAAAATTAGGAATTAACTTGTTCAATTCTAACTTAGGCATTTCTGCATCTGCAGAAGAAGATACCTTTTCAGACTCCAATCTAGTAGCAATAATACTAGATTGTAATTTTAATTTCTGGAACTGAAACAAACGTTCATTTTCTTTCTCTCTCTTAGCACGTTGCGCTGTTTTCATTTCTCTCCTATCATTTATGATGCGGTTCAAAGATTCTTTTATAAATTCCACGTCATATGTGGGACTAGTGATTATAGCATTATTTATTTCAGGAATTCTAAAATTTTCCTCTATCGCTATACATAGTGTCTCTGCTAATTCAATTAAATCTTGCTTCTTCCCTTTCGTTAAATAAGCCATGCTTAACTTAAACTGGGTAAATTTCCTCAAAATGTACACCTATAACTTTTAGTATGCTAACAAGTACATGTTTTAAAATATTTTTATATGCATTTAATGCACATCAAATATACATATTCAAAAGCAAAACATGAAATAAAGTAATAACTCATGTTACATTACTTTCTGCTTATTGCTTGAAGTAGCATATAAAATACACAATTCTCAGAACATAAACTGCTACAGAACATTTTCAGTAATTTAAATTCATGCAAAATATAGCAACTTGCAACTACATATTTCAATACTTTTCCTGTTTTCAAAACAAAACTAAGAATCTTTTAATTTGTATTTACTACATTTGACATTTAATTTCAATGCTTCATATCGAAACTTGCATAGAACAAGAAATTTATATTATATTAGGAAATATTCATTCAAATATAATTTTAAAAAAATATGCCTAAGTAGCGGATGCTACCACAAAATTCTTCATTTAAATTCAACAATACTTGAAAATTACTTTAAACTTCAAATTCTTCAATGTTTCAGCAAAATTACTTCAGACTTCAAATAATTTTCAGCAATACTTCAAAATTATTTAAAACTTCATATACTTCAATTTTCGGCAATACTTCAAAATACTTTAAACTTCAATTACTTCAATATCTTTCGGTACTAAAGGAACTGGTGTGCAACAGAACTCATACAATATGATCAGCGTGATCACACTTCATCTAAAAGCATTCAAATCCAACAGAATATTTAACTGATTCGGATAATTAGAGAAAACGAAACTAGGTCACTGTAACCAGAATTCTTATATTTACTTGATCCGGACGATCAGTGAAAAGGAAATTAGGTCAAGGCGATCAAAATTTTTTACTTTTTCTTTAGTTCCGAATTTAATTAATTAGAAATAATCAAACATTAAAGTTTACTTATCTTTAATACATCCATGCGCTGTCCGTCATTATTACTTTTGCTTTTGAAGTACCATATGGGAATTTTCTGCTCTTAGTTGAGCTGCCAGAATTTTCTAACACAACACACGTATATTTCTTAGTATCCATTATTAAAGAATCTCGGGGCTAATTAAGTACGACTAATTAATTACTAAAACCATTAAGTACGACGAACACTAATTTATTAATGGTTTAACACACACACACAATAAAAGTGAGAGAGTTTTAAGTTACATAGCTCGTGCTGAGCTTTACAAGTCCTAAGCTAAAGTTCGTTATGTCACATGACCTGTAAAAGAAGGAATGTTAATATTTTTGCGAGATTCGCTTTTAAGAATGACTCATACTGTCTGTTACAAGTTTTAATTGAAAAAACTGTTTTTATAATTGTTTTAACTGTACTTGGTGTTTTATGTTTTTCTATATATTTCAACTGTTAATGAAAATATTTTGAACTTTTATGCATTTTTGCCTTACTGTGAAGTGAGAACTGAATTAATTAGTACCGCGTACGCATTAGGTAAGCGGAGCTGAATCGTCAGTAAAAAACTGTTCCTTTTTTATTTGTTTAATTTCTTTTATACATCGTTTTAGATTTATTATAGTATTTGAATAGAACTTGTGGTAATTCTTCAGATGCCATAATGTTTCCTTACTCTGAGTTATAAAATGAATGAGATTAACGCTGTTAAGTGAACCTAGCGCCGAAGTGCGGCTATGGTAAATAAATATAGTGAACTTTAAAAGAGTGCATTTATTCTATTGTGGTTTATGCGCTATCGACGAAGTAGATTTAATTCAAAATTCGTTAACTGTTAATTCAATATGTTTAAACGAAATGCAGGAAAACTGCGTATAATTTAGTATTATGTATAAGAAAGTCATGTTGTGTGCACATCAGATTTTTGTTAAGAAATTTATTGAACCGATTCATACAATTACTCAATATTCTTCGAAATACATCCCTCCTGCTTTGACACACTTGTTCCAACGCAATTTCCATGCTTTATATGCGTCCTGGAATTCCGGCACAGGGATGTCCTTTAGTAACTTCGTCGTAGCCGCCTTGATGTTCTCCTTGGTCTCCAAATGCTGTTCTTTGAGGGATGTCTTAATCTTCGGGAACAAAAAAAAAGTCGCGGGGGGACAAATCAGGACTGAAGAAGCGCAAACCAACAGCGAAATAACCGTCCGCGTTTTCTCAAGTTTGAAACATAACTTTGAGTATCGCTACTGGAGAGTTTTTTTCCATCTTGATTTCGACCAAGCACTCCCATAAGGGTTCCCTGAAACAGGCACTTTGACACTTCAGGAGCTCGGAGCCGACAGGCGCTGGTCGTGCTGTGTTCCCAAGATTCCATCCACCCTTCTGTGCGTCGGATAGTCGCGGCAGAAGAAAGGGGCGCATTACTTTCGGAACAGACCTGTATAATAAAATGCAGGAAAGCTAACATCAAGGTAAGGATTTTGAAAATGATGTTTTCAAAGTATGATTCCAAAGCTAAAAACTTATTTTCCCCACTACATGACTTTCATTATAGATCTAAAATAATTACTTTCGTGTTACATTTGTAAGAAACTACTCAAAGTCTAAATGCAAGAAGAAGCCGCAAGAGTCTTTTTTTTTTAGTCCCTGATGACTTTTGAAGAAATTTTAATCAAAGATTTACTAAAATTCTGCCAGCTTAAGCAAAACGAGTCAGATACAGAAGGCCGATGTCGTTTAAACCAGATACTAATTCCGTTTTTTGAAAGAGTAGCTACAGCTATTTACGTGTCAGAATTACACTTACCAAACATAAGAATTATATTTATTTTAATATCCACATTATCGTCTTGCAGACCGACTTTTACCTAAAAAGGGATGATGTACTTTTATCTCTGAATAGCCTGTTCACGAAAGTTGTCTCAAGTTATATAATGCTTGAGTTGTTTGCCATAACTGTTTGTTTACCTATTTATAACTCTCTTTTTATAATTTGCAATGAATTTGGTTAGACAAAATTTATTTATTAGTAGCGGAATTACCCGATGCCAGTTAAGTTAGATTGAAAGCAATGCATCTAAAACCAGAGAGAACGATACTGCTGTCATCCTTCTCTAATAACGATGCAAAAAATACGATTCATGGTCATACATTTTTCAGCCTGATGCGAAATCGAACCCACATAAAAAATTTCCATAGAAAAATAAGCTAATGCTCTCATTATATCAGCAACAATGGCTAGCAGTTTTTAATGACTTTGCCTTCCTAATCTAAGCTCATGTTCCATCCAATATTTTACCTATATTCAATTTTAGTCGATTAAATGTGGCAAAACAATTATCATAATTGCTCAGAAATCAGTAACGCGAACAAACAAACAAACAAACACACAAACAGACATTCTTCTTTATATGTATAGATTTTGTAAAACGTATCAAATTTTTTATTAACAAACTTACGATTTGAAAGCGAGCAGTAGTAGCACTTTTAGAAATGAATCATGCTTTTCTACAACGCGTGAGACTGTTGCCACTCTGAAACATGTGTGAGAAAATTAGTGTTTTTGGAGTTTTTAATTAATATCTCAGCTGATTAATGTCGTACGAAAATTGGAATAGTCGAAATGGCTTCCCACGAATTTGTGGATTCGGGAATAATGTATTTAATGTTTGGTAATGCTATTTTTATTTCATCGTAAAACTTAGAAATTTTTTATTAACAAATTCTAGGATTTGAAAGCGAGCAGTGGCAACAACTTTCGAAATAAGCAGATTTTCATGTGCAGCTTGCAAGACTGTTGCCACTCTGGAAAATGAGGGTGAAAATAAGCGTTTTTCCGAGTTTTTAATTAATATCCCTGATTTTAGCTATTTTTTCTTTGGAAAAAAGTGGACGTCGACCTTTTCCAGGACCCAAAAATATTATAGAAAGTTTGGTGACGATAGCTTTAGAGTGACCGTATTATTAGAGGACAACCAAACACACAGACTTTTATCTTTATATATATAGATATGTCTTGGAAGTAAATAAAAATGTTTTCATTTTGTTTTGTAGATCTAAGTTCATATCTGTGAAATTTGACTTAGGAATTACTTTGTTTTTATGCAGTTCATTGATAGGCATAAACATTATATCTATCAATATTTTGATGTTATACCAATTTTTATGAAAAATTTATTAATAAATTCATAAATCTAGTTCCAAAGCTATTTTTAAAAGAATGTTCATCTGAGAGTACTTCCTTAAGATTTATGTTCTAGATGTCAATGAATTATAGCCCAGTCTACAATCAGCTTGAGAAGACACAGGCTAAACGTAAACAAACTTGATTTCTTGATAAGTTACAACTAAATAATTTACAAAACTAAGAGTTTATTTCTTATTGGAAATAACTAGTAAAAAATAGGGTAACATTTTTTGAAACGTACAACTATCAAAACAAATCCTCTAAAAGAAACTTTGTCCTTAGCTAATCACAACAGAAAGAGGTACATTCCAACTTCGACTGGTTGTGGGAATCGATAAAATCTCTGACTGATACTAAACTCTTTCCAAACGGATACCTGGAACGTCGCTGGTAATAGCGAGCAGCAAGGCGACTCTTCGCATAACAAGATCTGAGTTGCAATGAACCTGAGCTAACTTTTAATCTTAATTGACCTCACGTATGTTCGGCTGAATTTACGTTATGCTAAACTGTTAGTAAAATTTTAAAATCACAGATATAGCACAGATTTTTCACAGATTTTTCACAGAATTTCACAGAATTTTATCACAGATATAGCAAGGAAAGAAATAGTTTCAACGTCTTATGTATTTGTTTATTAACTATTCCTGAAAGATATTAGTACTAAATTGAAGATAATAGTTAAGGCATTGAAAGATTGTTACGTTAAGGATTATTAAAAGATACTGGTACTAAAATTGTAGATAGTAGTTTAGGAATCCCAAAGCATACAGAAAGTGTTTCTTGACTTATTGTTCAGAGAAAAATGTTAAAGAAAGCGAAAAATGCCTTTTTAGTAATACTCCTGTAATTTTCGTAATAAAGAAGTAACAAATCTAAAATATTATCCAGTCGGAAGAAATTTCAGCAATTTATTGTTTAATTTCAATGACGTTCAGGCAGTTCATGCTAAGTCAATGTAAGTCGAAACTATTACGATCAATTTTATTATCAGTGACTTAGTGATTACTAACTCAGATAAGTTGCTGGCTGTAGTTTAAGATGTAGTGGCAAAGAATGTATGGCAACAGAAACAAATTCACCTAAGGAAGTAAAATGCCAGTAATGCAATCATTTATACAATTTTTACAGCAGTGATTGTAATAAAACTTTTATTCCAGTTTCTTTCATTGAAAAAGTAGAGAAGAAAACGTTATTAAATATTATTTATTTATAATAATTTTAGCTCTTTTTTATTATTCGCCTGATGACCGTTCGACAAATGCTATCTATTATTCTATGCATGATTACTTGCATATAAAATGATAACAAATAATTGATAATGAAGGAATCGTATCAAAACTCTTTGTATCAGATTTAATAAATTTAAGTTTAGTTCTTTCCTTAAGTGATATGATATGCTGCAACAGAACACGAATATAGAAGAAAAAAGAACAGAATTTTATTTGGTATAAGAATGTTGTCTATTTATCCTTTCCAACTCTCTCTATACATAACACACTGTTCTAAGAAAAATTGTCCGAAGAAAATATTTCGAACGCATAAAATGTCTAACCTCTGGCCTTTCGGAAACAAAAATAAAGGGGTAATAAATTATCCAACTGTTATATGTTTGTGGACTGTCTCTCTAAGCTTCATTTGTTTTACTTAAATAACTATACAGTAGGAAAAATGTATCGGGTTTTGCCTTTATAACATGAAATTGGAGTAAGAATATAATTATAATAAATCAAAGTTCGAAATGTCCAACATGCCTTTGAAAAATCATTAAGACATTTGATCTTGTTTCTTTTATATCATGCTGACTTAGTTCGACATAAAAATTTTTGCTTTGAATTAATAAAGTATGATTAAAAATATCTACCCGAGAAATGAAGTTCTCACTGTATGGATTGATAGAATAGCTAATATTTTTATTTCTTTCAGTAGGAAAGCATTTAATGTTTTATTGCCATTTATTGTCTTACAAGAATGCATAAATGCTAGGAAGAAAAGTCCTTATAAATGCGTATGCCTAACAGCCTGTTTTCATCACAGAGTCCGGATCTAGTCATTTTCATCGACTAAGGAAGATTAGATCTTCTCAGCTATCAAAATGATGCTATTTTATACCCATTTTATCCCACAGCGCTTGTACTTGATGCGAATGCAAATGAATTTAACAGAAAGTTCTTAAGAGAAGGTCTCTTAGAAGAACAAAGACCTTCGCTTTCTACTCTTTCTTCAGAAACGAAACAGAAGCCGCTCACCAGCGTCATCATATCAGAAGCAAATTGTGTGTAGTCTCCGGGATGCTCTCCAGAGGAGTTTTGACTTGCATTAAGAATGAGGCTTCAAAGAGAAGCCGGATGAATAATGCAGCACACAGTACAAAAGGAGCTTTTCACCGGGCAAAATTCAGGTTCGTCTTTTAGCGGAATGCATTGCTCCTGCTGCCTTGAAGCTTCCTCCAACCCTCTTGGGGAAAGTAAGGGCTGCCGTTGTGGAAAGCAAGGGGGTAATCATCAAGTGTTACACCTGGAGAGGCATTTGAGGTGGGGAAGTGGCTAACAGCAAGTAGGATGCCTTGAAGTGAATCTCAATGGTGCGTTCCTGAAATAATAATAAGAAATATTAGTCCAAAGTCGCTACTTCAGTAAACAAGAATTAGAATGATATATGGCAAAGTGGTTTCGTATAATGATCTTCAGCTTTTAGATTCATCTTTGTTTCCGATGAAAGAATAGCGAATAGTACCATTTCTCTTCAGAAGATGAAATTCATTCGGTCAAACGTGCATAAAGGACAGTTGAATGGACAACTTTATCGTGTACCAGTGAATGTACCCTCTGCTATATATTAATTCTTAGATTACTATAAATAAATGAAGATATTTTTGAAGAGTTTTATAATAAATTAGATAACTGCTCATTAAAATGAGAAATAACATCTGAGTTTTAAATACCGTTAACTCACAGACTAGTTTTTAATTGTCGCAATTCCGAGATTAAACAAAGTATACAAGTTTTTTTTTGTCAAAATATCATTCACTTATATTTAAAATGGCAGGCACTACATGTGATGTTAAAATTAAAACGAAAATTCAGGATTTGCAGATTAAGAAAAGTAAACAGAATTACGAGTCAGCAAAGTTATCTACGTTCCAAAGTTTTTGTTAAAGAGAGCAGAACCGAATCTATCTGTCATACTAAATATATTTTATTTCGTAATAGAATGAAATCCAAGGTGTTTCGAAAACTGGCTTTTATGTCACCAGTAACTTCTGCTGAACGTAATTTAATCACCTGAGCGACTTGGATAGCAGTACGATAGCTAGTTAAACAAGTCATAAAAAATATCTGATATTGCCAGTGAGCAACGATAATTTCATCAGTCTTTATTTTGCTCAGACCTACCTTTGTCATCAGTTAAAATTATTTTGAGAAAACAACTTTTTAGTCTTGAGAAATGGCGCAGCAGATTTAACTAACGCTTAATTGTCAGCACAAAATAAAAACAACTTTACATCCGTAATTGATATAGTATAATCTAACTAAAAGTAAAGACGTAAGAAGTTATCTTGGAAGACAGAAAAACGTAAATCTAAGCAAATTCATTCTGAAAATTTGTATTTATGCATCTGTCAAACATGACTTCCATATCTGTTTTTTGCATTGTAAAGATATAAAGTATTTTTTGAAAGAAGAAGCGATGAAAAAATGAGGGACTCGAACCACGGACCTAGTGGACCTAATACACGCCGAGTGCGTTGACCTCTATAACAAGGAGGCATGCTGAGTAGGGTGAAGAAAAACCTTAACATTTGCAAATATTTCAAGCCCAGGCAAGAAAATGTCGATTCCATTAAATGGTATTTAACTCAAGAAGAATTTCTTCTAAGTTAGATGAATGATGGGGTAATATATAAAACCGGCAGACCATTTGAACGAATCAATGAAGAAAATAATTTTCTGTTGGTAGATATAACAAAATTTCAAAGTTCAGATTTGTTGTAGAAGAAGCTTTATAGTGCTTTGGGCGTAAATTATACTTCTTCTAACTTCAACCGCTTTACGCAAGCTTAAGATACGTTAAAAGTATTAATTAATTAACATTAGAAGGATAAAATATAATTGGAATCGGTAATTAAATAAAATGAATAAATGAATGAATAAATTAAATTTTGAAGTGGAAGATTATCTTAGTAGCTTATATTAACAATTTTTTCTGTCTCCATCGTGAAAATAATAACTTAGTCCAGATAATTCTTTTTTTTTTTTTTTTTTTTTTTTTTTTTTTTTTTGTTTTTCGTTATTGTCTGATATTCAGAATGCAGTGATAAAATTCCACGCAGTTTGGCGAGGTGTATTCTTCTCAATAAGCTAAACTATTATTTAAAGTGGGTATCAAAAATGTAATAAAATGATCAGTTTTTTTAAATATTGAACTATGTAAGAAATTAATTATCTTTTCTAGCAAAATTATATTTTGCCAAATTTATGGTTTGGCATGCATGGGATTAATGGAATTTAGTCAGGTTTTAGTAAAATTTTAAGTTTTAGGAGGTAATGCTCGAATTATATTTAAAATGATGTTATTTCCAGTGTTTGAATGTTCCAGTGGGGGAACGTCATATGTATATATCTCTCTATATATGAAGCTTTAGAGTTATGTATATATACGTACGATAAACAAATAAAATAAATATGAAAACGATAAAAAAATATGAAAGCAAACTTCTAATTTTAATTTGCAGTAGTCCTTTTTATCTTTAATTTTAATTTGGATATTTCCCCTTTCCTAAAAACAATAACTGTCTAAAAATCTAAAACATCTGTCCTAAAAAAGTAACTATTTATAATATATCAATCAAAAGTGTATCATTTCAAAATTAATCTGCAATACCTGATCATATTTGACACTGCAAAGCAGATATCTTTCGTCCAATCACCGAATGAGGTTTCATTTGAAAGCAAAAATCTTTCGACACTCTTGCACGCTTCTTCTGAATGAATCGACACTTTACTGCATTGCTTCTTGTTAATATGTCGTCGCTTACCTCTCTTTGTGTCATCCATTGTACGTATTAAGATGTATTAAATTTACTGCTTTCTTGCTTCATGCTAAAATGTCGTCGCTTATCCCTTTCTCTCTATCATCCATTGTACGTGCTAAGATGTATTAAATTTCTAAAAATATGGAGTGCAGACTGCGCCCATGATAATGGGTGAATCAGAATATGCGTCCCGAGAATTGTTTCATCCAGCAATAAATTATGTGCTATCTACAGCTGCGTTTATCTGCAGGTTTCATTATTCTGTCTACTCAATAAAACTCATTAATCTATCCCATAAATAAATCAATAAAATATGTGTATGTATGAACCGTTATAATAGACGAGAAAACTGTAAAATTTATGCAATATTGTACATACAGTTTAATATAAATAAATAAAATAATGAGTGAGAAAATGAACCATATTTAATAACGTGAACAAAATAAATAGAATCGATTATATTATTATTGTTCAAAACATGTTCTGAAGGCTGTTATACTTTTAAAGTGAAAAAGAAATGCATATATGCTGCGTGGTTTGGCTAAAATATACACACATAAACCATTTTATGTTAATAAACCAATTTTTATCATTTGAACCTTTACTAAACTTCTTCTTTCCGTCAATTCTTACCAGGATGCAAATGAGATTAGCGCATATTAAGGAGAGAATTTTGAATGTTAACTCTGGAGCATTTGGTAGCAGCGTTTGCAGCTTTATTTTCTACCGCCCAGCTCTGCGTGTTAATGTAGCATTAGCCATTTTGCTAGCGGACGTTAAAACGCGGCATTAAAATTCTGAGCCAGCTTGTTAGGCGAAATTTATAATACTACGATATTTTTCATATCTAAACGCAGTATTATGTTATCTGTGTGGAATAATGTGAGCGTACGCACAAGTGGTGCTTTCTTTTCTAATTCCAGCCTAAATAAAAAGGATATTGAAAACCTTCGTAAGATTTTGTTATACTGTTTAAAATGGAGCGATCATTAATTTGCCAATCTAACACGGTTTGAAGGACTTTGAGTTAATATGACGCAATAAGAAACCTACACATTAATAATTTTTTGAGACAAGCATATATTAGTTAAATGAAGAGACGTTGTATCCGGTATTCGAATTTCAGTTATCTGCAACAGTGTTTGAAAGATTGTTAATACAGAAAATATTATTTAATGCTATTGATTAGTAGTTAAAAGCTCGCTTCTAGCTGTTGAGATATATTTAAATTTTAGTGCATATAAAATTTTGTGTTTTTCTTATATGTTGTTAGATATATTCATAATCGTCAGCAGAAGCATTCATATTTATAAAGTATTACAATTGATTTCTCGGAATACTAACGAAAATACAGTAGAAGTAATTAGATAAATTAGAATTAATAAGTAGTAATTAGAAGTTAAATTCACGTCAAATTTTATTCGACTTTTGCAATCATGTGAGGAGATAAAACTACCCACAGAAGAAAAGTATACTCAGACAAGCTCGATAGCACTTTTGATCCCTTTGGATGACAGGAGATCCTGCAATATACCGAATATACTTTTAAACAACAAGATATCACATGCTTTCGAAATCTTTTTCTGGTTCACCCTTTGTGTGGTTTCTGCCATTTAACATAATCTGAGCAAACTTCTCACTAGTTAATTATTAAGAAAGGAGGATAGTCGCCCAGATGATATAGTGGTTAGGGGAGCCTATTACAATACTGAAGGGCCCGGGTTTGAATCTCGGGTTTGATGTTCGTAAATGTATAGTGTTTGTACGGCATGGAGGCTCTTTAGACATGCGGTGAGTCGAAAGTCCTATAGAGAGATTCTGATAGGGGGAGAGGAGTGGGAGACCCTCGGATTCTTCCCCCTAGGGATGCTTTTGTTCAAAATTGGGGGCGGAATGAGCGAAGTCGTACTGTCACCTGCATGTGGCTTAAGTCAACGACAGAGGCAATCTTGCTCTCCTTGCCACGATGAATTTCGTGGACTTGTTCTGATTAAGTCACAACAACCTTAACGAAAGTTGAGGGTACAAATATCTTTTCAATAGGGAATCACGCCTTAATTTTATCAGCAATTCTAGGAACACCAAGGAGAATTCTATTTGTTTCTAAAAATATCTTACCTAGCAAATGAATATAGAAAGAAATAAATAATAATGATAATAATAAAAAATTATTTTCTTAATGAAGGTAAAAAATTAAAGATAATTAATTAAAAGATGTATATGATATATATGCCAACTTCCTGTCAGTTTCTTTGGTCAAATGTTCTCAATTTGTATCTTTTATTTCTATATTTCTTTCAACCTTATTACGTAACGCTTTTTCACTGATTGATGAAATGTTTCTGCATTTGTAAGTACAGACGTTGCATGCTAGTAACAAAAATGTTATCCTGAACTCGTTATTTAATGTTTAAAAATTCTGCGTATTTGTTTTTCGTGTAGGCAGCTTCAAAGAAAGAAAAATGTAGCTAAAAATGTTGCGTATGTGCATTAACAAATAATGTAGCTAAATTAAAATTTAATTGACTTGAACAATTTTCTCAGAGCAAAAAAGCAAATTTTTATTCTGAGTTTACTCCTTGTTTCATAATATTGATTAACAAATTACGAATTTTTTAATTGGTTGGTTTTAAATCGTAAAGCATTTTCAGAGTGATCTTAATATTGCTGCAAAATTCTGGATTAGGAAACAGTAGTCAATGAAATTCACTGATCCTTTGGGTACTGTTTTTAGACCCGTATGATTTCATATTCGGTTCATACTTGCAAAAGCTATGAAAAATTTATCCCACGCTTTCGTCAAAGAAAGATTAATGGTTTCTAATTTCCTAGTATTAGGAAACATCAAAATGTTCAAAAATAAATTAAAATAAAATAAAAAAGATCTGAAATCTTTCAGATTTAATATTACGCCCAAAAGAGCGTTTTTTTAACGTTTTGTGTGTTACCTTTATTTATTAAATATCATGTTCTTCGTACTTAAACCATAAAATTCAGTTCAACAGCAATAGCACAAAATGTTTAAAAAAGAATACCCTTAGAATTTCCGATACACAGTCTAGCGCGCTGGAGATAAAAATGCTTTTTTTTATATATACAGTGTTGCCATTGCTCGCTTTGAAATCGTTGAGTCTCTTAATCAAAATTCCATAAATGCTTTACAAAGCATGAAATAGATAATAAAACAAATTCCAAATTTGAGCTTCCAGATGCCCATATTCGGGTGGAGGCGTACGTTATTCAAAGTTTGAGGGCTCTAGGTACCGTTGCTTTATCACAATACGAGAAACATACATACTTTTATGCAGATTCTTCATTATTTAATTTCTTTAAATATAATATAGGACTCTAACATTTGGTGGCAACAATTTAAAAAGTGATTCGCCGTTTCTAGTGAATCAACGCAAAATGCCAAAGCCAAATTAATAGCCCTTCTGGGCTAACGCCCTTTGGGCTAAATACTAACATAAAAAAAGTAGCCAATGAGATCGTTTCAGCTCGCTCTGCATGTGTTTTTAGATGTTCATAAAGCATTCAAGTTGGAAAGACCAAAGGACAGACGACTAAACCGTCGTGTCTAATAACGTTGCGTCTTGTCCATGGTCTATAACCGCCGTAAAGTCATCTATAACCCGTGCGTTAATGAAAATTAAGTCTTCATATATGAATTAAAAATAAATCCAATGTTTGCATTAAAAATTGAGGACGAAAATCCAAATTTTTAACTTTGGAATGAAACGAAAAGTCTTTGCACCTTAACATTTGAATGTTATTCAAAGTGAAAGTACTTACATATAATTTTTATTTATGAGACTGAACGCGTTTGTTATAATACCGTTATTATTTCTCTTGCTCAGAGACTAATTACATCGTAAATGTCATAAATTATTTTCGAAATGAAATGTGAACATTTTGCAAAATCATGTAAATAGTCTTTCATATAACATTCATTATCCTGTAAAACTATTTGCATTTATTTTCCAGTGTACGGTAAGAGTTCGGTTCCAGTGTATGGTAAGTCTAGTATTCGGTACCTAGCTTACAAAAGTTTCTTGTCAGCAAATCTTTGAAACAAACAGAAAACTAGTCTAATACTTGAGAAAGGTTTGAGTAAAAATATTTATTAAAAAAACTAACGTGGCTTATTTCAAAGAGTTGATACAGTTTTGCATAAACGTATTAAATACCGCTGCGTACAATGGCAGCTCCGTACACTACCTTTCATTATCACCTGGTTCACCTTTCATTATCGCCTGGTTCAAAATTCGTGCCTTTCATTATCGCCTGATTCAAGATTTTCTTGGCAAGCAAACGAATATTAACAGTGAAACAAAATTTACCACTATGATGTCAGTGAACCTATAACGGCAAAGGATCCAAATATATTTTAAGTGCTACTTTCTCTACTAAATTATTACATTTCTTTAATTATTAGTTTTAGTTTGACTCAAAAAAACCCCGAAGGTTTTTTTGTCCTATCAATAAAATTCCCATTTCCGTACTTAAGGATCTCATTCCTGATATAAATTCCGGAGGTATTTACATGATTCCTTGCCAATGTGGTTTGATTTAAATTGGTCAAACTAAGATAGAATTACAATCTCGTGTTAAAGAACATGAGGCATATGTTAGTAAAAAGGAAACACAGAAATCCTGTGTTACTAGACACTGTTGGTCAGGAAATCGCATTTTAAATTTTGCTGCAGTCAAAATTATTCAAAAAATATCTTCCATTGGCGAATTAGATTTTCTGGAGGCGTTTCACATTAAAAAAATCTTTCTGTTTCCTAATTTTAATCCATCTTTACCTTCAGCCTTTAAGGAAATTATGTTTTAGTATTTTGTTTTATCAATAGATGGCGCGAGTAGCTTAACTTCTTTCCAGCCATTCTTATCTTATATTCCAGCTGTTCTTATCATTTTTATCTTTCCGCCATTCTTATCATTCTTAGCGCCGTATCTTATCTCCTTCATTTACCCTTAGCCAGCTAAGGAGGACGTTTCTAATAGTTTTTCTTGTGCTGGTGCCCTGCTGCTACACCGTTCGACCTGGTTGTGAAAGTGTTAAATATAGTTGAGGAAATCAATAATTTTGACACGCATGTTAACAGTAGGTAAAATTTAAAACTAGGCATATTGTAAGCATTAGTTTGTGTTAATGTACGTATCAAAAGTTAATTTCGCCTTCTTTGACACCGAATTACAAAACGTTTCTCTATTTCAATTAAAAATAAAGTGTTATTACATATAAGAATTAATAATAATTCCATGAGATATAAGAAATGAGGATTGGCATAACATCTCTTAAATATTAAAATGACAATTAAATACATAATATAACAGTTATAAATATAAAATGACTTATGATGTTTTTAAAAAAAAACATGTGGTTTTCTAAATTCTAAGTTTCATAATTCATATATAGTGACAAATTATGCAGTTTTAGAACATTAAATAAATATTACTTATCTTTATTTTTTAATATCATGGCTGAAGTAAAGATTATTTATTTTTAGAATCTTATCTCCAAATTAATTCCATTTATTAATAAATTTAATACCTTATACCTAATATATACTCAGAAAGAACACAGCTTTTAGTCGCTTTAAATGCGCACAGAAGTACGAAAATATCTCTTGAGAATAAGATCTATATCAAATGGATCTAAATTAAGGAGTACCTTGCGTCATAAAAGATACTAAGAAATAATAAAAGACATACATTTTCTCCAATTCTTTTTACTGCAACATCAAAAAATATCCGACGCATTAGACGTGCTGTACTGTCATACACACAGTAAGCATTTTATAAAAAATTCTGCTTCGGAAAAATTGTGAAGTGTCTCTTGAGAAAGAAATTACTGCTTCTAAAAGAGGAGAAAATAAAGAAGAGAGAGTATATAAAAAGAAAGAGAAAATATACGAATTTGTTCAGTTTTTCGTTTTTGATTCAACTCTGACACTGATTAATTGAAGGAAAGGGAAGTCGACATTTCGGAATTTTTAACTTATTTTCGCGTAACTGCTTCAATTGGCGAATAAATATCAATAAAGATAAAGAAGCAATACAGTAAATTCTAACATGACTTTTTATTTATTTATTTATTATTTATTTTCCTTTGAATGGCAACGGCGGTGGAGATAGAAGAAGAAATAGGAATTCCTTCGTCATATAGGCGCGGTTTCGGTTAACGGCAGATTTATTTATTTACATAAGAAACTAAATATTTTATGCTTTAAGTTATTATCATGATTAATTCAATTTATTTCAATCGAATGTTTCGTTTTTGATCAATATTAACAAACTCGAATGGCATTTTAGAATACGTAAGAATTCCCTGAGGTTTACGTGAAAGGAAAAAGCTTTTTCAATTTAGTGATTTCATAAGATTTGGGAAGTAGAATTGCTGAAGAAAATTGCATTAGGCAAGTAGATTAAATTCCTTTTAGATTTAGAAATTATTTTGGCTTCTACCGCTATTTAGAAGTTGTACTTGATTGCTGATGGAAAAATGTTTCATCCGAGCGAAATAAGGAGTTAATTTGAAAGAAAATAAAAATTATATTTTATTTGAGAAATAGGAATAACATGTGGAGAAAAAAAAGGTATTGGGAATCATGGGAGGAATTATCACATTTCTCCATACGTGCTCTCGTGGTGTAAATTGTAGCTCGTCCCATGATTCATGGTTTTGTATCTGGGCAAAGACGTTATTGATTTTTCATGTTTCCTGCTCCTAAGAAACGTGTGTCTACATTGATTTTTCAACTAAACAAAATGAGAGGGATGATAATTCGTTATCATTTAAGAATATAAGGAAGTACTTAGAAATATAATCACTTAAGAATATAATAAATTATTTAAAAATATGATCACTTAGAATATAAGGAATTGCTTAAAAATAAAATCTTCACATGCCCGTTCGTGTTGTCACGGCCTTAAAAGTAATAAGTTCTTCTAGTATTTAGAAAGCGATATTTTAAACGCCAGTGAAAGCATAGCTATTGTTTTATGTTACCTCCTTAAAAAAATGTCTGAAAGCTTTTAGATTTTGCGTTACGCGCAAAGTGGCGATATTTTTATATTTTTTATTATAGATTACCAATGTTGCCATTGCTCACTTTGAAATCGTTGAGTTTGTTAACTGAAAATGCGTTAAAGATTTGCAAAATATGAAATAGATAATGAAACAAATTTGAAATTCAAAATTCAGGCGTTCAGGTGCCCATATTCGGATGGAGGATTATGTTATGGAAAAATTGATGGCTCTAGATACCGTGGTTTGCTCACAATGCAAGAAACATACGTACATTCGTAGGGATTCTTCATAATTTAATTTCTTAAAATATAATAAAGGGCGATAATATTTGGTGGAAAATATTTAAAAAACGATTCGCCGTTTATAGTGCCGTTTTAAGATTAACAGCCTTTTGAGCTACCGCCACTTAAAAAAAAAGCTAATGTCTCTATAAACATACCAAAATTTGCTATTTAAAGCATGTGAACTTTAACTCTTTGCTTCATTTACACAACTGAGGTGTTGTTTATATCGTTGCATTTTAAAGAATAAAAAATAATTCTTTTTTCTGTAATTTATTTATTTTTTTTCTTTTCTTAATCACTGATTTTTTAAAAATGGTGTAGTTTGGAATTTTCATGAATTTAACAACTTTATTGTATGAAATTAAATCTATTTTCATAAGAACGGCACCCAAGACCTACTGATTTCAATTTCTGACTCATACATCGCTGATAGTATTGCTATGTTTTATACATATTTTTCCTGAGTCCGAAGATCGCATTAGTTTGGGTCTCCCCCATATTCAAGTTAGAGTAATGTCTCAGACTGCTTTATGTGCGACAATATAGTTGGTTCTTTTAAATGCTTTTAATCCTTTTTTTAATTACATAATTTTCTTAACAGATTGAAAGTATTCGTGTCTTAAAAATATTCGAGGAAGAAAACTGGCAATTTTATGAAAAATGCACAAATACAGATTTCTACCTTGATAAATTTCTTAATATCTTTTTGGTGGAAGAAGTCAGGAATGGATGAGTCTAGAATAGGTTTCCGGAGAACCAAAGCCTACACCAGGATGTTGCGTCATTGAAAATGAACAATGGAAATACGTGACTGCTGACTATGACACAGAAAATAGCTAGCCCGCTTGGAGTAATCTATTCTTTGAGCCTTAACATGAATATTTCTCACTTCCATTAAACAACTGTTTATTTGTAATCTTCCAGAGCTTTTCACTTCATTTATTAATGATTATCATTACTATTAATACTTAGCATCTTATAGAGAATATTAAGACTAATTCTGAAAAAGGTTTAAATCATTAATATTTCGCTAAGTATAACTAGTTATTATAGAAACTTAATTTTAATTTATGAGCACTGCCAATCCATATAATAAGCTTAGAATTACGTATATTCTTTAATCTTAAATAATTAATGTAATAAACAATATGTTAGTATGTTTGATACTGAAGAGGTGTTTAAGGCATGAATATAACCTTAAGCTTATATTCGGAAGAACAGAAAACTAATTTAAATTGATGAGCGTAATTCATTATCCTTATAAATATTAAACATTTAGAATATTATGGATTTCAAATAGTTCATGAAATTATCAAATAAAAATGCTATTGTTACTCATTCAAATTGTTTATTTTTAGACTTTCGCCTTTTCCAAAACCTGTGATTCAAACACAGATGAAAAATGGCAGATCCAAATAGTACCACTTCAACGCCACACGTAAATATAAGGAAATTACGTCAGAATTAAATCCAAAAATATAAGATTGCTTACTGACGGGATAAACAGAGTAGTAGTAAATTTTTGAAATTCAAAGTTTCAAAGTTGTAATCGGAAAGGAACTAAGAAACACGCTACACAGACACTTATTTTTAATGACGCAGACACATGTAGTTACATAAATCCGTGCCAGAGCTTAATTTATAAAATTAGAAGTGCCGGATACCCCTATGGAAGACTGTGAAAAAGGAAACAATAAATAAATAAAATAACTAAAAATTAAAATAATTAAATAATTAAATTAAAACTGAAAGAAATGTAAAGAGATAAATAGAAATTTAATAAATTATTACATTAATTACAAATCGTTAAATAAAAAATAAACTATCGGACCTCGTTTTATTTTGAGCTTCATTTAGAATTAAAATTCCACTCAGTAGCTAAGAAGTACCAAAGCCGATCTTCGTTTGAATTTAAGCACCTTATACATATACTGTACTTATTCAAGGGATGATAGATATGAAAACGATTGTAAATGGTGAATGAAACACCAATGAAAACGATAAAACTATTAAGGCGTCAGAAAGGAGATTAGTGAGAATTCTAGAAACTGTATCAGGATATGGAAGGAAGTTTAACGGAAACGTGTAGCTTTGAAAATAAAGAGGGAAGAGTCCAAGACTTTCTGATGGCGATGCCCTGTCGATATAATTCCAGCCGTCAAGTAGAAAATTTCCCTGAATAAGAAACGATAACAACGTGAGAATAAACATAAGACTCTTCTATACAAATGACAGTAGCTGTCCTCCGCGTTTGGTTATATTGTTTAAAAAGTGTACAGGAGCTCTGAAGTAGGAAGACACTGACTGGCACGTGCACGATCAGGCTGATTGCTTTTAGTCCTTTCAAGAACAAAAAATTAACCCGTCTTTATACATTAATTGCATTTCCTGGAAAATAGGCTTTCGGCATTTGGATGAGGGCCTTTCTTTCCATAGAATTCTTAACCTCTGTTCGAGTGAAAGACAAGATTGCAGAAGTTAGAATCGATTTTCAAGGCATATTTAATTTTAAAATAAAATAAGGGCTCCGGTGCGCTCCGACTAAAGTTATGATATATTTAAAAAATTGAGAAGTACCGGAGCTGGGCTGCATTGGGGTCCGGCGCAGTTTGAACTCTTATCCGTGCATATCACTGTAGATTAATACAAATGTAAAGAAAATTATCAAATAAGAGTATAATTATTACAATTATCAAATCTTAGTGAACATTGATCATTTTCTTCGGCGGCATTACAGGCGCAGCTCAAATCGAAAGCTCAAAACTTCACTGCTGTTGCTAAATTAAGAATCGAAACACACGCACGCACGCACGCACGCGAACGCACGAAAGCACACACACACACACACACACACACACACACACACGCACACGCACACACGTACACGCACACGCACACACACACACGCGCACACACACACACACACACATTCCACAATTTGATAACTGACTGAAAATTCTAAATTTTGTTTACTTAGCAGCGTATCGTCGTTTTTATTGAGAGCAAAGTTAGATATGGGGTAACAAAATATAAATTTAACCTCGGTGTGTATTTATATCGGATGTGATGAATTGAAGTTTGTTTTTTATAGTATTTGTTGGCATCTGCATTTTCAGTAACTTGTTGTTACTGTAATTTTGAAATGTAGGGTAAATGATAAATGAAACTACTTTCCATAAATACTCTACTTTTTTCCCTCGCTTGTGAATTAAAAATTCACGGGAGAGATTGACGTAGATGAAGTCTGCAACTTACATATTAGAATTTTTGCTGCTTAATATTATTTTTTTTCCGCAAAGCGTATCTATCATGACGAACACCATGTATAAATAATTTTTCTAGGCCGTGCTTTCTCTGTATAAAATATGTAATTTAGCGGATTTCCCACTTGCGAAAACAAAACCTAAAACGTAATACCGAAAATCGACGAATCATCGACAACTGTGTGGCACCCTTAATGCATCACTCAGATTCTAATAGCATGTTGTTATTCAGAAATATCGTTTTGTAGTCTGAAAAGAGTTTGTTGAAAGAAATCCGTTAATTTCACTAATTGTTGTTTACATTACTCGTGTGAAATTAACTGCAGTTATGACCCTAAACTTACTTTAAAAATTAGGCTGTTTATTAATTTCTTTCTTACCAGAGTTATCAGTACGTGTCCTTCAACTGTAGTGGTTAATTAAGACTCAACGAATTCTTCATCTGGTTTCATATGGAGAGTTCAATATACAAAATAATGCATTCATTGTGCTGCATGAATTTATTGATAATATTCTTGCCATATCTCCCCGCATGCTATCGTGTATTGTGAGGGCATAACTCGTAGAGTAAGTGGGCAATCCTGTTACGGGAAAAGTTGTTTTTTTTATGTTTCCGAGTTTAAAATTTTTAATGTTTTCTACAATAACGCTTGTAGAGTAGTTGATTTTTCAAGTCTCCTGGTCTGATAGGTCTAATGGTTTCTACAAGATGAGCATCTAAAAATGCACATTTAGTAAATATGATGCATACTTTGTGTAATTTAAATATGCTGCTTGTTAATGAATCACACTGAGAGAAATATAAGCTGGCAATATTCCAAACTATGTCTTTCTGAAAAACCATATTGATGCTCTTAGATATGTGTTCGTGCTTTATATCTCTGGCATAAGGCATTTTATACCCTTTCATATGTAACAACACTGGAGCTCATTCACTGCACCTAATTAACAATGAAGAGTATGGAGCGGCTGACAAATTTCTCGTATTTCAATTCAATGGAATATGCTTGAGACACTCAGGCAAATGTTGTGTTGCTAGACCACAAAGAATGAAGTGTCTGCGCAAAATGTTCCTCTTGAAAAGCGGAGAAGATTCTGTCAAAAATTTATTGAACACTCTATTAATTTAGTGCTCAATAGATGCAAAACAATCTTGCACGTTCCAGGTGGCCACACTGCTTATAAGACAGTTAAAAACTCTCATTAAACAAATATTTAATTTATTTCAAAGTAACATTTGTAAAACAGTTTAAACATTTAAGATTTTTTGTATATCAGACCTTCTTATATGCAAGCCATTATTTTTCTTTTAAAATATAATAAAACGGCAGAGTACTCTTATATACAAGATCGTATTAAATTTAGTTAAATACAAATTATAAATGTCTGCTTTAAGACGCATGGGAAATATAATAATGGCAAGTATTTTAACTAATCCGCTTAAGTTTTGTTAAAGCTATTGGTGATTTAATCACTCTTCTTTCTTAATTAAATACTTAAAATTTTAAATGAGTATAACGCCTTAAATACCGCTAAGGAAAAATGAAATCTGTAGTGTCATACGCTGGAAGTGAGATTCACATTTTTTTCCAACACATTTTTCGATATTTGGTAAAGATTAAAAGAAATGTAAACCTCTGAGTCTGATTGAGAAATTAGTCTGGGTGTCTCTTAATTCTAGAGAATATTTCTAACAAAAATAAAAAGTTGTAATCCGATTAACGGTTTTTTTATATTTTTGACTGCAAATTTTGAGGAAAAGAAGCTCTTAAGAAAGAATATTCTTGCAACGTTTGGGCAACAGTTGTATTTAGAAAAAATGTTGGCTATACCTTTCCGAATTTAATAACATTTCATTATTTCTTATCGAGTTGTTACCAATGGTGCAGTTTTAATAAATGATGTTTAAGTTGCCAATTTAGCTTTGATAAATGGTATATATGTGCAGAAAGATATATGATTCTTCTGTTCTGCAAAAGTGCTTTGACTTCCAGGAATAAATGAATGCACTCTTTAATTTCGGTTAAAGAATATGTAAACAAAACATTTTAAAGTTTTAGTTCCATTTAGCCTTAATACGTTACAGGTCGTGCATTTAACATTCTTTACTCTGTTGCTTTCATTTGTCGTTTTGAAAAATGCTGATGTAGATATTAGTGTCTTTAACTAATACATACACAAGATATACCATATACAGATTCTTTAGTTATTATTTCATCCTAATGGAAGAAAAATGTTATTTTAGTTTCTTTTTCGTAGCTCTTACAATATAGAGGAAGCCCACCAATGGCCGAGCTGTAGAGTCACTGAACGCTTATAGTTTCATCTGCGTTCAAATGTTGATGAAAGTACTGGCTTGCATGGGAGGTTTGGAGATTTTTCACTTGAGTAACTTAAACATAAGTCACTATCTCTTAAAATGTTCGTCCTGAAGACAACCCTTACCTAGGCAGATTACCCTTTTATGCTTTACAATAATCTAAATAACCCATTCTCATAAAATAAGCAAAACAAAATTTGTTAATTTAATACTTTTATGAGATTTTTTACTTGCCCAAAAGTATACGCAAAGCTAAGTTAAAGTTAGAATATAGCATTAAGTAACTAAATATTTCAATTGCTGAAAATACTTGTCTTAAATTGGTTACAGTTTGTTATAATTTTAACCCTTGAGTCTGAAGTAGGTGTTATAATTTCGTTTGAATCTAAAAAGAAATAACACAACAAACAAGAACTTTTCACACCCTTCAAACAAAAATTAAACATTCTCATTTTTAGCACTATGTCTTCTAGTACAGAACTGTGCGTAATTGTTTTGACATATTCTAGAGCAATTACAAAACGATTCAGTGTATAGAGAATGCTAGCGTTGGTCTTAAATATTGTTGCAAAATTATGACTAAAAATCTCTAATATCAAAAAGTTATTATTTTCACTAATTTTGGATATTAAATACATGAGAAATTAGTAGAAATTTATTGCGTAGACGTTGCATGAATCCACCATAGAGAAGAATTCCAGCTTTTATTTGTTGTTTCCTTTGACATCTTTCTCCTCTGAAGAATCGAATGAAATAAAATGTAGTTATCCCACGTTTTATGAAAGTTTGCTTTGGTCAAATTTGCCTTTACAAAAAATTTACATTTTCATTTGTATTTCTGAAAACAGATCATTTTCACTTTTAGAATAAAAAGCGAAATCTAACATAAAACTCACAGGTTAATTATTAATAAGCTTTTGTTACATACTCGGGAAAATGATAGTTTAATTCTGATAGGTTTATGGTAGATTTTTGGGTTGTATCAATTTCTTGCTTGAAAATGTATGTTAGGGAACACGTATTTTAAGTAATGAAACAACTATCGTATTTGAAGACTTCCACATCAGTAGATGAAATGATGAATTTTAACTTGTGATTAGGTATAAATTAATACAGGAAATACAGAATTTATAATTTCTTTACAGTTGCCAAATGTGTCTTTCTGCCTGAAGGATTTATACAACAAGGATGTTACATGATAAAATTCTTTCTTTCTGTCTTGCATTCTAATTACTTGTATCTTCCAACTTCAGATTTTGACATCTTGGGTATTAGCATCTTTACCACCTTAGCCGTCCAGTATACTCTCCAGTTACTATGCCTCGAGTTACAAGGTTACTACAAAGGCGAAGCGCCCAGCTTCCCCAGCCGATTATACAGCCATTAAGGCCAGTCCGAGAAAAGCCGAGGCCAGCCCGACAAAACAAAAATGAAATGAAAAAATAAGAATAAACAGTTAAACATGTAATAAAACATACAGTTGAAGGGAAAAATACATGAAGAAAAGAAAACAGATACACATCAATTCCCACATCTACTCCAGCCAAATATCTCTGTGCGTTGGTAATATTCATTATTTCTCTGTAGTAAAGCAGCATTTTACTGTAGTTCCTATGATCTCTTGGAAATTCAATTTTCCTTTTATCTCTAGTACTGCCAGTCAGGCCACAGGTTTGAACGAAATGAACATTATGACCTCTTACTCTACATAGCCGACAAAGATTGTTTTCCTGTAAGGTAAATTTATTCAAGTAGATTAGGAAACGTCCATGTCCCGTCAAAACATGATTCAGATTTATATTACTACAGCACTTTATTCCTTTATAAATCGGTATAGCACACATATAAGTTTTCTTTTTCTTTGAGGATTCCTAATAATTTTTCATATATACTCTTGTATTAGATTCCAATAGTCTTTCTTCTAAAGTCCTGCAATTTAATTTCTTTACAGTTGCCAAATGTGGCTTGTTTTTGCCAGTGTGTCAGCCCTCTCATTTACATGAAAAGCTCACATGTGCCTTAATCCAATGTATCTTAATATTATATTTCGTACGTACATTTCTATATTTCATTTTAATATTCACAATAAGTTTATTATCAAACTTAAATCCAGAAAGTGATTGCAGGGCCGATAGTGCATCAGAAAACATGTGAACGCATTAACCACCACTTAATATATTTTCGATCCAGGTCTAAGCCTCCTTTATTGCATATAATTCAGGCTGGTACACTGTATTCATTAAATTTAATAAAAATTTTTTGTGGTCAATCTCAGTTCCGTAATAATACACTACAAATAAGCAGCCAACATTTCCTCCTAGGCCAGAAGAATCAGTATAAATATCATATGTATACTCTGTATCTTCTCGATTCTAGAGCATTCAATAATGATTGTTTAATAGCAGGTATGTACAAACCATATAACAGAGGTAGTCGTCTCTGTTATCCATGGGATAGAAACCCATATCTAACAGACAACGGAGCTGACGCAATAAAGAGCAGACCACGAGATGTATTGGAGAAATATACCAGTATTATCTACTTAGTTCTTATAGGTTGAAATTTTAGTTAATTAGCTCCTAAAATAAATTATTAAAATAATCCTAAAATACACTGCTGGCCACCATAAATACAGCACCCCTGAAGGAAGCATGCAAATAACATGAAATTTACAACACGCATTGGCGGAGGTGAGATATGCCAATGAGTCTAATTTCAGCGCAGACGCACATCACGCGCGCCTGTAGCGCCACTTCAAAGCCTATTTAAGGCTTGGAGTTTTCGACGATTTCAAGTTCGGCAATTGTGTTTTTCTTGTGGTTTTTTCAAGAAAAACGATCAATTATGCCTCGTAGTAAACAGCGATCATCGTTTGATCAAGTATCCAAATTCGACAGAGGAAGGATAGTGCCCTATCGAGAGTGTGAATTATCTTTCAAGGAAATCGGTAGTCGTGTTGGACGACTGTAATGCGGATATGTGACAGTTGCGGGTGCAGGAAGGTACGACGGACCGACGTGTTCAATCGCATCCACCTCAGTGCCCCACCTCACGTGATGACAGGAACATTGTACGCCTGGCAGTGACGGATCGCTCAGTCACATCACGAACCATAGCACAGCACATTCAGTCTATAACGCATCATCCAGCGTCTGCGCGCAGCATTCGACGCTGTTTACAGCAGAGAGTGGTCTGTCTGCAAGACGTCCATTTCTTCTACCCTTGACACAGAACCACAGACGTCTTCGCCACCAATGGTGCCATGAAAGAAGGATGTGGACGGCAGAATGGAATGAAATTGTCTTTACTGACGGGTCACGCTTCTGTCTGCAACACCACGATGATCGGATTCGAGTCTGGAGACACCGGAGAGAGAGAGGATGAAGAACAGCTGCGTTATGCATCGCCACACTGGTCCTGCACCGGGTATTATGGTATGGGGCGGTATTGGATATCACTCTCGCACTCCACTAGTATGCATTGCCGGTACTTTAAACAGCCAGCACTACATCTCTGAGGTGTTGGAGCCAGTAGTCCTTCCTTACCTTTAGGGCTTGCCCACAGCCATATTTCAACAGGATAATGCGCGACCACACGTGGCACGCATTGTCCAAGGGCTCTTCGTCAATCGCCAGATTGAATTGCTTCCCTGGCCGGCTCGCTCTCCGGATCTTTCGCTGATAGAAAACATGTGGTCCATGGTTGCTGAACGATTGCCCGAGATTACATCCCAAGCTGCCACACCAGATCAACTTTGGAACCGTGGGGAAGCTGCTTCGCCTGCTGTACCGCAAGAACACATCCAAAGTCTCTTTGAATCAATGCCGAGGCGTGTGGCAGCGGTGATCTCCAACAATGGCGGCTACTCTGGCTACTGATTCTAGAAGGAACCACACTTCACAGAAGTCTATAAATTTAATCATTTGATATTTGGTCAACATGTTATTTACTAAATCCATTTGTGATATCTCTTGTCTTTCTGTGTTGCAATTTGTGTGGCCAACAGTGTATCAAAATATTCAATCAATTAAATTAACTTGTACTTACTAATGACAAAAAAGTGAATTCCCTGTAAGATAATCATGAATACGTAATAAAAAAGTAAATAAATTTCAAAGATTAATTTGCGGATTTAAACTTTAAAACTTTAAATTCAAATTATAACGGTTATAGAAAAATGATTATATGTTTTATGGCTCTTTCTAAACTTCCCATATGAAAGCTAGGTTATAACCATAATTAAATTTTTAACTATGTTTAAACATCTTCTAAGCATATCATATTATTCTTGCTGTTATGTGTTAACATTACTTCTGGCCTTATATGTTACTTGATATAAATATCCGAGTTTCTTCTTTGCTGTTATAAATTTATATTACTTCTGGTCTTATATATTACTTGATATAAATATGATGGTTTTTTCTTTGCCCTTATATAGTAATATTACTTCAGGTTTTATATATTGCTTGATATAAATATTAGGTTATTTTTCTGAAATGGAGGACACCACCACTTACACCACCCACCACCATTTATACCACATACCACTCAAATGTGTACGGATTCTGAGCATTATCTAATTTTACTTGCAAAAGCTTTGCTCGCTGGAAGCAAAAGAAACTCATTCCTCGATTCCTACTAAAGAAATAATAGTATATCGTTTTAGATCATAAAGTAAAATATGATAGTAACACTATTTTATTGATGTAATTATCATTTAAAGATGTATACTATTGTTAATGAATCTACTTGTTTACATTTTGTATAGAGATGCTAATATTCATTTTGCAGTATTTTGAATTAGTGTATATATATATATATATATATATAATGTATTATATTTCAAAACACCGTCAATTTATTTTCTGTATTTCTTATTGCTCCACTGCTAAAGTAATAGCGTCGTTCTCCGCCGCATGCTCCACTGCAAAAGCAATGACATCATGCTCCACCGCTAGAGTAATCACGTCATTCTCCGCGCCTGAGTTTTTTTATGTTCGAATACAATTATAATTCATATTCATGTAATTTGTATAAATAATATTAATAATAATTAAAATGCATTTGCTTCAATGACCTTTAAATAGCTATAATGAATCATTTTATTTATTGAAATGTATAATTATAACGCAACAGCGTTGTTTTAAAGTAAAATTTCATTAAGTCGTATTGTGCCATACACCAGAATTATAATTAACGAAAAACATACGATAGCGATGTGATGTCATTTCTGGTATAGAAGCTATCGTAAAACAGCGAAATTCGGAAATAGGTATGGTTTATAACGTCATTTCCGCTAAAATAACCAGCAGAAAACATCTCAACTCTAAAAAGGGCGTGCTCTCTGACGTCACTTCCGTCAAGAAGCAGGAAAAAATAACTCAACTGTTCCCAAACCCGAAAAATTATACTCCACCGCTAAAGTAATAACCGCTAGTTATTACTTTAGCGAGCATTACTTTAGCGGTGGTGATGACTTTGTTAACTTTTATTTTAAACATTGTAAATGATTTGTTTATATTTATACCTTTTTTGTTTGTGTTTTTATCTGCCCGAACGCATCTCCGCAACCGTCGTTCGCCTCTGTCATCTATGGCCCGTGGTGCACCACATTTGCCACGTCGCTGATTTTGGACAGTCCCATTTTGCCATGCACGGTACACTTTTACCACGGCGGCACGCGAACAGTTCACAAACTCAGCCGTTTCGGAAATGCTTCCACCCTTGGCCCGAAAGCCAATGATCATGCCCTTTTGGAAGTCGGATAAATCGCTTCGTTTCTGCATTACGCCAACGATTGAAATGTTTTCCGAAGCCCTCACACACCCTTTATATACGCTCAACTGCACTGTGCTGCCACCTGCCTTCTGTGATTGGTTATTTAACTCTGACATGGAAAGTACGTGGTGGTCACATTAATGTGACTGGACTGTGTAATAAGATATTAAATAAATACTCTCAATTTATTAATAAAATGCAGTGAATAACTATATTAGAATGAAAAAATCGATAAATATAAAAATTTGGGCTGTGTGAACTATTTTAATGTTCGATCAAAATTTATCAAAACTTTTCTATTAATTCTAAGATTTCACAACTATGCTGCTCTATTCTGTATGTTAACAAATTTACTAACACATTTTTCTAGGCTACGCCTTCTCTTTACCAAAATATTGTTACGGATTTTCTATTTAATTAGCTATTTTTGGTAGAATTATAATTAAAATTGTTTTATTTCCCCGAGTGCGTGACGAATTTTAAAAGAAAGCTATGCTGGAAAAGTAGAAATTCAAAAACGCATGCATTTAGCATTTAATAAATAAATATCTCCTAATTGTATTCTTTTGCTTTCCAGAAACCTCGAGAAAATAAAAATTATCAGAATATTCTCGTGCATGATTAAAAACTTTAAAAAGCCGGAGTAAATCATCTCAGTATGGTTATTCGAATTTGCATCATCTTCTTCAAAACCCATGCATGTAGATTTTCTGCCGCAATCATCCTATTTTTAGAGTGCATATATAGGGTGTTCGTAAACTATCAATTTACATCGATCAATTTATCATTTACATTGAGGGGGTATCAATTTACATTGAAATAAAGAGTAAGCTTACGGTTCTCGGGAAATATTTATAATTCGGAAATAAATAATCAACGAATTGCCAGGGAGGGAACTTTAATTCTAACTGCTGCAGCTGAAGTTTGCCACATCGTTCTGCAGCTTTAGTTCTTGATCAGAAGAGATGAGACGGGATCGAATTAAGTTTCTCAGAGATTCCGTTTCGATGTACATTTTTCTTGGCGTCACGTAGATAGAAACATTTGAGAAATTTCTAAGCATTTTATTACTTATTTTATTAAAGTTAATTCTTGGAAGTGAAAGATATCCCCTCCTGAAAAAAGATAAATACTTAAAAACATATTCTTCGATAATAGGTACACAACTTATACGAAACTATACAAAATTTGTTCTAGATTCATTAACAGAAAATTTTTGCATTATAAATATGTTTGGAAAAAATAAGTTTTAACTGAGAAATCCTCAATTTAATAATAATACATTATTAAAATAATCTATGCAAAATGATACGTATGATTAAATATTACTATCATCTCTTAAATACTATCATTGAAATAATACACTCACTTCCAAACGTTAAGCACGGAGAGGAAATTTTCGGAAGCCAATCAGAATTGAAGAGGATGCAATTCGCTGCAGAGGTAGATGGAAGTATGCAAATATGCTAGGTAACAGCCAATCGCGCTTTCATGTCGAGAAATATGCAAAAAAGGCAGTATTAGAAGAAGGAAGCTTTATGAAGCGTTACAGAAGTTGATTGTAAGTGCTGACAGAAGGTGTTTAAAACTTTCGTACAATTTGTTTTCAAGACATACGTATTTCTATGACTTCCAGAAGACGAATGGAAGATTCTGAGCCCTGGCGTGCTGTGGGGCGCATTGAAGCATTACAGTCGATCACAGATGTTGCTCTTTTCTTCGGCGTTCTTCATTCTGTAATTTCACGTTTATGGAAACAATTCCAAACCACGCAGACTGTTGTCCGAAGGCCCGTAGC
Source organism: Stegodyphus mimosarum (assembly GCA_000611955.2). Taxonomy (NCBI): domain Eukaryota; kingdom Metazoa; phylum Arthropoda; class Arachnida; order Araneae; family Eresidae; genus Stegodyphus; species Stegodyphus mimosarum. The sequence continues at coordinate 67,777 of KK113609.1, read as the reverse complement.
CGGTCCCCCAAGGGTTACAACCCCGCGGGCGATTGCTATATTGCTATTGTACTCAATCGTAATCGCAGAGCGACCTCCACATGTGTGAAATCTGTGGTTACAGCGTCCATTGGTAAGGCGATATCTGCAGCTACTGTACGCCGAAGATTAGATATGAGTGGACTGTACGCCCGGGTACCTCGAGTTTGTGTTCCTCTATCCGTCCAATCAAGAGGGCACGATTACAGTGATGCCGGGAACATGTCAACTGGAATATGTCTGACTGGGGCAATGTCATGTTTGCTGATGAGTCAAGATTTGCTCTGGAGCCAGATGACAAGCGCATAAGGATATGGCGTGAACAAAGAACACGCAATCACTCGCAAAACATCACTGAACATCACGCATTCCGAGGCGGAAGCATTAAGGTGTGGGCAGGGATTTCATTAGGATACCGCACCGACCTGCACATCTTTAAACGGGGTTCTTTGACGGCTGTCCGGTATCGAGATGAAGTCCTAGAACCCATCGTGAGATTGTACGCTGCAGCAGTTGGCCCTACCTTTGTTTTAATGGACGATAACGCACGTCCCCATAGAGCTGACATCGTCGATGACTATCTGGAGATTGAAGGGATTGCGCGTATGGCGCAGCCAGCATATTCGCCCTACCTTAATCCCATTGAAAATCTTTGAGATGCTCTCGGTCGTGCTGTATCTTCACGTTTTCCACCTTCAGAAAGTCTTATTGAGCTGGAAAATGCTCTACAAGAAGAATGGCGATTGCTTAATTCTGCGGTTGTTGACCACCTAATTGAAAGCATGGTCACAAGGTGTAAACTTTGTATACAGATGAGGGGGGATCACATACCCTATTAATGTCCTTTTTCATTTTATGCTGTTTATTTTCACTTTATACATAATTCTGTTTAAGTCTGCAGTATGTCATTATCTGAAAACTTACAAAAATGTAATATTGTTTTCATTTTTGTATATAATTATCGATTTTGCTTTATGCATAAATATGTACGCTATTTTCCTGCCGAACTTCGTGTCAATCAAAGCAGTTATTTGTTGCAAATTATTTATTGCAGCAAATTATTTGTTGATATTTTTGCATTTTACATCTTCGTGCTTAACTTTTGGAAGTGAGTGTATTGTGAACTTGAATGAATAAATAAAGCTTAAAATGATTTAATTATTATATTTTGCATTAAACTGCTGATATTAAAATCTTATATAGATCATCCTAAGATCACGAATGCGTCTCATCATGAGAAAATTTTCTGAAGAAATAGGTTTTGGCTCATTACGGGTGCTTTGCACAACAAACATGCAAGTTGGCAACAAAATGATTTGCAAAGAAATTTGAGACGCGGAAAACATCCCCAAAACAACTTCGAGAGACTTCTAGAAATATAAATTTAATATTCTTCATTTCTTAGTTCTCATTGACGAAACCTTGCTGGGCTACGAATTCGACATGGAGAAATAATTGACAGATTGTTATTGCAGACTGAAATTTCGAGAACTTTGACCTGAGTATTTTGTTATCTATGATATTAAGTCTCTAGGCAAAAACACGAACTCTGAACTTGTGGAGTTCCTCTTTTTTATGCTGCTAAATTAAATGTCTATGAACCTCGTGAACTGTTAAATAAAGTATAGCTTGGTTCCAAATAACAGAGATCGTAAACTCAAGAAGGGTTAATTACACTTTATTTCACTTCAAAATAAGATGAGCAGTCGGCCCCTTTCCTTAGGCTTACAACAAAGCCTACACTTGGGCTTATAAATAAGAAATAAGAACTAATATTAACTAAAAGATTTATCTGAAGCTAACACAAATGTAACGTACGTGGCCCTTACTTTTAAACTAGCCCGCGAACTATTGAAAGGCACGTAATATACGGCCGAGTGTGCCCAAAGGCAAACGCGCGCTGCTCAGGATTTGTAGCTCTCTCTCTTTCTCGAGGCCAGTTGAGCTTTCCTTTAATACTACTTCTTCCTCATTTGCATTCAATGCGATTCTAAAAATTCATTCTGGTACGGAATTGTAAGTTGAAACAAGGCAAGATAGGAAAACACAATTAAAATAACTATATCGATGAAGACATAAAAGACTTGCTCGAAGTGTACAAAAATCAACTCAGGGCGGAAGAACTGAAGCAATGTCAAACAAACGCTACAAAATGCAATTGTAGAGAAAATGTTTTGTAAGGAAGACAAGATGATCTTAACTTTGCTAAGCGGGGAAACTTGCAAATATTTCATGGATGATATCCCCCTGATAAAGCACTGTGAGACACAGTGGAAAAAATTTCGATGACAGTTTAATATTTAACTTCATAAATTTTTAAAATGTAAACAGAAACAAATCGTATTGTTTCTGTAAGACCGAGACCGAAACAGTGTCAAATTATGCTAAGGGGCAGAAATTCCAGGAAGACAGTTACCTGATATTGTTTTGGGAGAAAATTCCCATCCAAACAATAAAATCTCTTCAATGTCTTTTCCTCATCACTTTTCCCTATGCTGTCCATTCTTCAGTATTTTGTACAGATACAGTGAAAATAAATAAAGTTCTTTTTGTTTTATTTGTTTAATTTTGTGTTTATTAGTACAGAAGGGCTATTAATCTCAAAATGGCATTTCACTACAAAAGGCGAATCACTTTTTAAATTATTGCCACCAAGTATTATCGCCCTGTGTTATATTTAAAAAGATTAAATAATGAAGAATCTACCTAAAAGTATGTATGTTTCTCGCAATGTGAAAAACGATGGTACGTAGAGCCATCAAATTTTGAATAATAGTTAATTTAATTTAATCCTCCACCCGAACATTCAATTTTGAATTTCGATGTTTTTTTATTATCTATTCCATATTTTGTAAAACTTTTAAAGAATTTTTGATTAACAAACTCAACGATTTCAAAGCGATCAGTGACAAAACTGTACGTAAAAAAATTATCTTCAGCGCGCGAGACTGTTTATTGGAAATTTTAAGGATATACTGTTTTTAAATATTTTGTGATATTGTTGTTGAATTGAATTTTATCTGGTTTAAATGCAAAGAAAATGATATTTAATAAATAAAGTTAACACAAAAAAACGTTAAAAAAGTCTCTTTGGTCGTAATATAAAATCTGAAAGCTTTTGATTTTTTCTCTTCTTGTATTAGATTTAATGACTTAAATTTTGTGTTATGAACTTGCAAAAAAAGTACTGTTGTAAAAGTTAAGTATGTAATTATCTGTGATCTAATAACGGATTAATCCATTTTTCACTAACGCCAATGGCAGAATAGGAAATACTTTTGAACGGAAACGGCCTTGAGAACCAGATTTCCATTCATGAATCGAAATTTTAATTTCTAGCAACCACACTTGTTTAAAATTAACTAAACATTGTAAATCAACAGAAGTTATAAAATATTGCGTAACAAAGGAGTAAAATGTGACTTTTCTTTAAGTTTTAAACTAATCACTGAGTTACAAACTAGAAATTTTTTTAAAACCAACAGTACATGAAATAAAACTTATCATCATTTGTAAAAATCTTGCAGTATGTTACGCACTGCAAGTAATTCCGATAAATAGTAATTGAATAAAGCACTGTATAAATAGAAATAAATGCAAATCGACTTAATCAAAGAATTAAATTAATTACTGGGATCAGAGTTTTATTATTCAATTATTGTTAATTAGTTCTTCTGTAATATGCCAAATTTCCTGGAGTTTGAACTTCTTAATTCATTTCCGATCTGTGGTCTAACTTTGTTTGCAATCTAGATGAAATGTTCTTATTCTCAACGTTACATTTATATCTTTTCAATAAATTCACTCATTTTTTTCCTAAACGATGAACCAGAAAAAGAAGTTAAATATAAGAAATATTTCTTATTACTTTGTTCAGTTGCATTTATTTATTGCTTAACAAATATTTCCTTATTTCAAAAGCTAATATATTATTCTCATCCCTTTTATACAAAAACGTTTCAGCAATTATATTTTAATTAAATAGATTCTAATTCTCATTTGTCTTCACTTTAATTCTTTTTTCCCTCAAAATGATAAATTTTGTTTCTTTTTAATAATGATTAATTTTTTTCTCGTCAGACATTGTTTGCTGAATTATTACTTTCTTACGAACAGTTATTTTTCATCTTTATATTTCCTAGGGCCATCTGTATTTTATTTTCCTTTTAAAACTCTTCTCACCTTTTACTTTTCTCTTATCCGGCGCTTTTCTCCCACATTTTTTTAATAGACGAATATTCTTATTAATGGTGCTGAACAAAACTTCTGTTCTGGAATAACAGTGTTTTTTTTTCACTTTGTTCACTTTCACTTTCACAGTTCTTCCGAATAGTCAATACCTCCAATGAAAACGATAGAGTCATGAATGTGGATGTAATAGATGTAATAAGCTTCATATAGTTCTAAATCAGCTGTAACATTTCTAACTAACCAAAGCATTAAGATAGCTGAAGGAGTTTTAAGGCAAATAAATCGATATAAAATTAAATGTATATTTTAAAGTTATACATTTCTTCCTATGAAATCCTTTTTAATTAAAAATATTCTACAAGATGTGATTCTTTCTTGTACAGAGAATTTTATTATTTATATCCTTATTCATATACAAGTGCTAAAGACCTGGATAACTAGAGCGCGACTACCATTTCCTATTGCTTTAATGTTGACTAGTTTAATAATTTAAGATGATGAAATCTTTCTTAGAACGTTCATTGTTTCTTTCAATCACTTTTGAAATTCTAGTTTATTGGCATTTAGAGCTTTAGTTATTAAACCTTGCTTTAAATTTTTTTCAGCAAAATTAACAGCTTTGTTTTCATTTATAAGTGAAAAGAACAGAAACATTTCCCATTTTTAATATTTCCTTAAAGTACTTTCTGTTTAATAGGATCTTAGTCATAATTTATGCTTACCTGAATTAGATGCTTCCATAAGGTAGGGCTTATAGTTTTTGAATTGAAAGCAACTCTGGCAATATTTCACGAAATGCGCATAAATAGAATGATAATATTATTATCCAAATCTTCCGGGCTATTAGGAATAAATCATAATTAGAGTCACTCAGAGACACGAACTTCTTAATTGCAAAGTATGGCTTCAAAGCTTTGAAACTCACTGCAGCGATGGCTACTTAGAGACTGAGTCCTCAATCGAATTCAAGCATCGGAGATAAATTGAATGGAGGATGTCCATGCCCATAGTTCAGAGCATATCCTTTTAAGCCACACAATTGATTCCACAGGAGGTGAACTATGGCCCAGCGACTACCTATTATGCTAAGTACCCATAGGCTGTTAGCCTTCGCTCAAACATCACTCTAACTGGATACTCCAATTATATAATTAGTTGTAGGTATGTTGGCGTCGCGTAGCTTGTTACTGTAATGAGGAGTAAAGGTGGACGGTTTCGTGACTTGAGGGGATGAAAAGAGCTTCACAGAGTGGTTGGAAGGCTTGCTATCAGTTGAGGTTTAGAACAAGTGCTCATCTGATATTGTTTCTAGATCTAAAGGGAAGTACTCTGGAGTGGTAGTGCATTTGAATTCAGTAGATTAGTTATTAGCCTGTGTCAGTATTGGATAAATTAAGTGCACTCAGTGTGATGTAAATACGTTTCGGAAATAACTCCTACAGAAAATTATATCACATTTTGGTAAGCAATAAGTTGCAAGGCTGATATGAAATGATTTCAAAAGAACTGTTTGGTTGAATATTTGTTGAACGGTTGAACATTAAGCCATGGTTATAATTTAGAAAAGCGATATAATAAAAGCTTTGAGATTTGCACTATGATTTATTTCTTTTTGTAAAATTTTACGAAACTGAAGCTTCTTGAGCTTCGTAGAAAAGATATGTTAATGAGAAAGTGTTTTGCTTTGATGAATTAGTCAAAACAAAGTCCTCCTTCAATCAAAATTACCCGAATTGTAATTAATACAATATTTTACATGTTGCTTAAAATAGCTACGAATGTATGCTTCTGATTGTGAATTTCTTAGAGATTACTTTCGACATGAGACACAAGCATAAGTAAACAGGTTTGGACGTAAAATTGCCATACGTTGAAAATACAATATTAAAAAACCTTTATCCTAGTTCAGTTAGCATTATAGAATACAAAACCTTATATTTTTCCGATCTCACTGAAAAATGTTTTGTTTATGTCTGACTTAGATGCAACCGTATATTCAAACGTGTTGACGGATGTTTTAAACCGTGGCATAAAAGAATAAGTAGTATTTTTTATTCCTAATCCATACATTTTCAAGAAGCTTTAATTCTGACGTCCATTATTTTGATCCTTTTTATAGTTCTATGTTGCTAATGTATTTCAGAGCCTTTCATATAAACACAGAGATCTAAAATTATACAGAAAATATATAATGGGAAGTTGAGAAATAGGCAGATTCTGTAATGAAATGTGTGTGCGGAAAAGGCATGTTGATGTGATACAGGAGGCTGCTATGCGGCAGATAAAAGCATTCTGCTGGCGTAAATTGTCATTCCCCATGCGGTATTCAAGAGGTTATGCATCGCCATTCGAACGCTGAGCTCACCGACATTCATTTTAGTTATGGGGCTACGGAAACGGAACAGCTATTCAAAGAATGTACTCGGCAATCGTTATAGTGTTTCCTTTAACTAGCTTGTCCGTTTCATACTGCAGCCCCACAAATTAAATAAATATCTGGGAGTTCTGCTTCATGTAACCTCTGGAGACAGCTCTTACCTACCATTCCCAATCTGCCATTTTTGGCAACACTTTACACTACACATCTGCTTGTTGCGAGTCACTTTACTTGCCTTTAAATTGTCTCCAGATATTTTGATGAGACTTCTGTGTATATATATATGTAATATTTCGGAAGCATAGTAGAGGAATCAGCTTGCAGTCGTCATGACCAAGGATGGGTATTTTGGTGCACAATTAACACCGGTACTTTTATCACTTTCGATTGCCTTTCCATAATCTTTCCATTAGTTGGAAGATGATGTTGACACAATCCAAATTCAGCTAATTACCATCTTTATTTCTAGACACATTGGACTTATTCTTCGTAGACAATATACTTTTTGATCATAAACAATTACAATAATTTCTCATATACACAGGTTAACGAGGGCGACATCCTTTAAGACGGAGAAGCAGAGTAGCGGGGATATTTCAGCAGTGGCAGAAAATAGGAAAGGAATGACGTAATTAGCTCGTCAGAGTATTTATACCAAGTCTGATGTACAAGTACAGCTAATCTATGATTGGTTAGTTAGTAGCGTTACATAACGTAGAAAGACCTCGAATTTGGAAAAACAGATGAATTTAGGGGGAGAGCACCAAATCTAGAATGCTAATTTTGAGATGGCGAATTATTTTTTGAAGCAGCTATCACATTTTGTTATATCTTACATATATATGCATAAACTCAACATCATATGTAGCGGCTATTTAACACGAAGATTATGAGTTTAATTACCTAAATATAGGTAAGTGCAATATTCTATTCCTGTTAGCTTTAGAACGTACAGTTAAGAACTATTCGTACCTGCATATAAGTAATAAAGTAAAGGTAGTACTTTTCCTTTTAGTTAACATTTTATTTTTCCTTATGTACTCTTATTCTGAGATTTAAGATATATTTCTTTACCACTATTTTTACACTAATTTACTTCAAAATGATGTTTGCTTTATTTAAGAATGAAAGGAATTTGTCACAGTGTGTTGTTACGTGTTAAAATTCTGAGATACGATATATAATACATGACAAATATGTTTTTAAGAAAACGTAAATGTTATGCCTTCCATTTTATACACAGATTTGTGAATATATATATATTTCTTTCTAAAACTAAAATTAAGAAAGAAATTTCTTTCTAAAACTAAAATTTCTAAACTAATTATTTTGGTCTTCGAAACTCATATTAAATTATTTCATTTCGGATTCCATAATTTATTTAGCATCTATCACAGCTTTTTAAATGTAAGTCATTTTTCTCATAATGCACGAAGTAATATGCTTCATTAAGTTTAATTAGAATACTAAAAAATCTTATTTGAAAATTATATCGTAAAATTTCTGGTATAGTTGGAAAAGGAGCATTCTCCTACTAGACTAGATACACGAATAAAATTAAAATAAGGACTGAAGCGGAATTTGATTTCAAACTACTATAAAATCAAATGTCATATTTTACTACACGATATCTTTGTTAGCAAAAGCATTGACTTTCGGAGCATATATTTTAAAACTTAATTTAGCCAAATCAATTTACAATTTACAGATTATATTGTAAGAAATTATGTGTTTTCTCCATGGGTGCTCCTACTGTGTATTTGGCAGCAACACCGGTAGATTCGTGCTTCGAATTCCGACGAGAGCATGCTATTATCTCGCCTTCATTACTCGAAGTAATATAATGAATGATCTTTACAAGTTGCTGCCGACTAAAATGTAATGGATGATAATTCGTCATTATCATTATTTCACCAGTTGGGTGTCTTCCTTCTCCCCTCTAGTCACGTTTTTAAATGTTAAGAATATAAATAATAATCTCTTTCTTCCGTGAGTGTTTGTATGGTGTAAATGGTAAGGCATTTCTGAAGAATCATAACTAATTTTTCACGTTGTCGGCTTCGAAAGTATTTGTTGTCTTTCGACAACGTTTCATTGCGTAAGAAGCACGAGAACGGAATGTCTCTATTTTATTTTCATTTTTATCACGCATTATTATGGGAATTATTTATAAATAAATTTCCCTTATTCTGAAATTTCCCTTTCGTAAGCGACAATGCTTAGATAAAATTCATTTAAAAAATTATCAAAATAGTTTTATTTTTCATGCGAAAAAAATAACAAACTATGTTTTTACCAGTTCCAAAAATATATCAGTAAAACGAATTTCCTAGGACTGCTTTTTAAATGTAAACCTATTAAGATGCTAGATTTATTTACTGAAAAACATGATATAAGGTTTGAATTTTTATAATCGTTACCATGCTATTTTAATAACTGCGTGATAAACTAGATAGCAAAGTGTAACTTCTTTCAATTCATATTTTTGATAGGCTTTAGGCTAGGTTATTTGAATATGCAAAGCCACGAAAGCTGAGTGCCTTAAAGGAGGGATACCTTCGTGGATGATATTTTATGGGAAACTGGCTTGTATTCACGTTACAAATGGTAAAACCAATCATTCGACAGGCTTTACGTTGAGGCTTCAGGAATGGCATGTCAATCTGAAACTATTTTTGTGCCACTATTATCTTACTTAACTCTGAGTTTCCAAAAGAATGTCTGCCAATAAATTAAATTCGAGATAGTTCTGCCGCGTAATTTACTTACTGATGAAATTCAAAATCTGTCAGAAACAAAATAAATTCGAAAGAATCACTCATTATCAAGAGAGAAAACGCACAGCTTGAGTTAAGTTAAACTATATATTAGTTCAATACCAATACCAAAAATAATAAATTTAAATGCCAGTACATTTCATTGTAGTATACCAAAGTATAATTTCCTTCCGTTCTTCAAATGCCAACCATATGCCAAAAAAATTAATTTAAGGAAGAAAATCTGGGACTAAATTACCGGAAACCTACTTTATTTACTTTTCCATAAATTTCATTTCCTCCCTTCAAGTAATTCCTTCCGAGTTGTTTCCTCTTATGTTAATTTCGATCCAATAATTAACCAGATACAGAAGAAAAACTCTCTCCTCCTTATGCCTTGAGCCAATTTAGATATTAAAAACTTTACGTCCGCTTTCCCCAATCTTTCCTCTCAAAACTGCTGCTTTAAATTCCCCTGCGCCATATATTAAAGTTCGAAAGTCCGAAATTAAAATGCGGTTACTAGAAAAGCGAGTTCATTTTTCTCTCCTGCTATTACATTTCTTCCTGTCCTGGTATATTTTCTTCTAATGAGTTTTCCTTCGCCGAAACCTGGTTTTCTAGGCAGAAACTTCTAAAATACTAAAAATGGTTTCAAATGCTAATTGCATGTCGGAAATTACAACCCCTAACTTTGCTAGAGATGTAATTTTTCACTTTGAGGAATTCATATATTTATACTTGCTAAATTGGAGGAGTTTTCCAAGACTCTTTCTTGGCAAATTTCTTTTTATGTTCCCCGCCCCCTCTGATTCGTAATCTAAGCTTGGAGTTGGTTGACTGATTTTTGAAGTAAAATATAAAAATAAATGCATCCATTTTAATCGCATTTTTTTGTTTTTTACTGTAGTGAAGGGCAACGTACAAGAAGAGAATTTTAGGATGACAAGAGATTAGAAAAATGAAAACTAAGAGTATTAAGGTTTTGATTTTTCTTTTTCTTATAATCTTTCCGAGAATATTATGAGTAGAAAAGAAAAATGTTTACTCCATTAGAGAAGCTAAAAGCTCGAGATATTTTTCATTTTCGTTGATTAAAATGAAAAGAGAATATTAAAAATTTCAATTTCTGTAACTTCGTAAAAAAATATAAATTTTGAAGAAAATCATTTACTTATTTGCAATAGAATTATGTTGAACAATAAAGCAAATTTAAAATTAATTCTTATTGCCCCATCATTGAATCGGGGTATAAAAAGTTTAGTGATGTATGACAGAATTTGTTTTGTAGCAAATACGGCTAATCTACAGAGATCTGAAGAAATTTGAAATCTAAACAATGACATGAGTTTAATAAGAATTACATTCTAATAAAATTGTTCGAGTTTTATTAATTTCCATTCATACAATCCCATCATACTGTGGCCTTCATGAAAATGATAAGGCAGATTTGATGGCAAAGAAAGGGACCAATATTCTCCAAATCACTGACAACCACAACTCTTTAGACACTGCCAAAAGAATAATAAAAATTACTATAAAGAAGCTTTTTGGAAAGACGTTAGTGAAAGGAAAAGTCATAAAATATTGATTAGCAGAATGTTTGACATTTCTTTATGGTCCGGAAAGAAATTTGTTGCTGTCTTTCGTCTTCTGGCCATGATTGCTTTTTAAAACATATGCATCAAATGAACAATGCAAATGAATCCCCAATTTTAATTTGAAAATTGTGCAATTTTAATGAGGAAATGCAGGCCTCATATGTGAGTCATTGTCCTGTACTTAATGCTGGATCATTCTGGAAGAGATATTGGGAGGCGAGACACAAAGTAGATTCATAGATTATACTGTGAACTTTGTTTTTAGATCTGTTGTTTTCTTTCATCTTTGCTCGTTCTGTCTCCAACTGTCTTCGTAATATGCCATTAGAAATTTAAAAAAAAATATTTTTTTATTAGTCTATTAACTTTCAAAGCTGATACGTTCCTTGAAATTTCATTTTACTAAATTATATTCGTCAATCAAAATCAGGGAAAAACAAATTTGACATAGATTTTTAGTAAAATTATGTTAGTTTCGAAAGTAAACTCTTCTTCAAAAAAATAATAAGTGGTAAAGTGAGAGAAGCAATTAAAATTTTGCAAATAAATCAATGAGCAGAACAAAATGAACATAGGTCCTGGAAATATCTAATTCAGTTAACAGTCCTTTCATTATGCTCTTCTTCGACAGATGGCGCTACGCCTGTTTGCCTTTGCTCCAACTTTTTCCTCTATAAATTTTCTATTGGCTCTTCTCATATGTTTTGGAATATTACCTAGTAAAGCAGGTTAGGAACTTTAGTTATCAACTGATATTTACTATATTTATTTAATCATCATTATTATTCAATGGTGTATTTGTAAAACCTTTACTACCAAAGTCTGAACGTGAACTTTCGTCATTAACCAAATCACTACACATGACCTTACTAACATTCAGTTCTCATTCGCCGGCCTGCAACATGCGACTTCAATCCTAAAAATGAATTTGCAAGATTATCTCTCCATTTACGCAAATTATGAAAGTGAAATTTCAACAGTAAATGAATTTATTGAAATGACTACAGTACCTGCAGTTAAATTTCTAGAAATTTTACCTTGAAGATTAATTTAATCTCTATTTAGGATAGAAACTGTCCCATTAGCTGGTTCATATCACGTGACTGAGAAGTCGCAAGTTTCAACATTCTGTATATCTAGAAGACTCTGTAAATAGGGTATGAATTAGAGACGGGATTTCAAGATGCTATAACCGCAGTGTTCAATTCACTAGCTGATAAGAAATTTGTGAATTTATGAACTTAGCTTTGAAATCTAGACTTCTGCCAAAATAACAGCACCGCCTCCGGGTGTGATTGCATCGTCATTGAAAAAATTACCTTGATTGGCCATAGGTCAATAAACTGAATCAACTAGTAAAAATTCACAATAGTTGAAGCTAGTAGCAAAGTGATGATCCGTGTCATATATATTTTATCTACTATTATTGCTGAAGAAGAGGGAATTATGTTTGATATCTCTACCAATCGAAAGAGATTTTTTTTCCAAACTTAAGGTCAGTTAAGTTTGTGTTCATCCAATTTAAATTTTTACATTGTGTTTCTCT
>KK113609.1:32935-47062 GCA_000611955.2 Stegodyphus mimosarum | reverse complement strand
AAAAAGATTGAAATTATATATAAAATTAAATGATATAATAAATAGAAACATATATTTCAATAATTACGCTCGTAAAATATAGCAAATAAGTTATAAATTGAAGTACATTAAACATTACGAAGGTTAGAAAGAAGGGAAAAAGTTAAAATTGGATCTAAAATTAAAATCATATGATAAATTAAAATGTATATCTGAATAATTACACTCCTAAAATTTAATAAGTGAAATAAAATTACGAGTATATGGTTAAAAGATATGAAGAACGTCCTGTGTAAAATGAGTAATGTAATTAAGATAAAGGAAAATTAATATGCTCTGATGAAATAAAAAATTGTAAGGCATACGTTAAAACTAAGAGTGCATAGGACATTATAATTCTTGAAATATAACGCAAAAATTAAAAATTTACATCTATCTGTCAGTCATTAAATTCCAGGCGTTTAGAGAACATAGGAAATAACCATTATATGCCTAATAAAGACGAAGAAAAATACAAAGGAAAAAAATCCTAATATTAGAAATTACCGCTGGAAGATCAACAAAAGATAATCTCTTATCAAAGTGTGACGACACCTTATCAACTAAATCAAACTGCGCCTCCCAACTTGCACCGCCTCCCGACTTGCACCGCGCACCGCCTCCTGGCGGTGAACCGGCCGTTTCACACTACTTACGCAATATATAAACGTTGTAAATACGAGTATTAAATAAAACTTGCTAATATAATTTTTTTGCTTGAGTATGAACTCAATTACATTTTAAAAGCTTTTTTTAAACTATTATTCTCTAATGAGATTCATAATTCAGTTCCTTTATATCCAGTAATGTTTATTTTTCGATCATTTGCAGTGTCCTTTCGTTTTGAATATTTATATAATTTAAGAAACCAAATAAATCATATTACTCTTTAGATTCTTAGGAGACCTCTGTAGATTCAACTGGTTAAAAATGCAGGTAAATTGTGAATAACATTTTTCTTAATTATTTCAGAAGTTGCCCATCTTTCCTGTGTTCTTTAACTGGTCTCGGACTGGTTACGAATTTGAATTAATCTTGGTCGTCTTCTTGGTATTACACCTTAAATCAGGAGTTGATTCCAAATTGTATTAACATATAGGTCACTGTTTCAGAACGTTATGATTCTGCAGTATTAATGAAGGTTTGGATATTCGAATAACGAATGTCAAAGGTTAGAATATTCGTTACTAAATGTTACACATTATTAATATTAACATACAGATTTTAGTTATGCACGGTTTTCGTTGTGACTAGTTTCTTTGAATCGCTAGTAGGTGAATATTTGTCATATATAGAACTTGTACCACATGTGATGAAAACAATGTATGTATTTGTCTCCCTAGGAATATTCCGTGATTGGTGAATCCTCTGCCTTCAATGGTTTGTCTTATAAGTGCACTAAAACGTTAATGTAATCTGGAAATTAATTTCCTTTCCTTAGTTTCATGCCAGTATGAATTCGCTAACATTAATTCATTTCCCTCAGTTTCTATATTCTTGAAGCATTATTTTTTTACTGTTTGAATTTTCATAACAGATTTTTTTTCATTATCTTCCTAGAGACTGTTAACTCTTTCACATCAAATTCTCCTGTAACGACCGAACATTCAGACATCGACAGGTCACCCGAAAGCCTACGTCCATTTTCTATCTCATGCTTTCCTCTATCATGTAAATGTATGGTTCTTTGGTTTCGATAAATATTAAATTACATAGAAATCACTCTTTTGAAGCAATTAATTTATTTTTGAAGAGGCTTCCTTCTCCTTTGTTTAGCGTCAACGTTTAGCTATTGTTGCTCGTACTTGCAATCCTATCCTAAGGGAAAACTCTTCACAGTGGGTAAAACTGCACAAAGATCTCCAAAAGAGAAATGTTCACGTAAGTAGGTTATTGTTAACGCTTTTACGTTCTACTTGCAGGGGGGAGAAGTCTATTTAAACAGAAATCCGTATGCATGTGCGCTTTGGAATTTTGAGAGCAATAGATTTTGGTATCTCTCGATGAGAAAGAAAGAGTTAATGTTCTTCGCAGCTTTAGTCTGAATTTCATTAATACGATTTCTAACAATGTTTATCAAATAATACAACGGTTCTAAAAGGATGGCTCTAGAGTTATATGAAGAAGATATATATGTAGAATAAGAAAAACTTTTTATGATCTTTTTTGACATTGAGTAGGTTTCCATCAGCACTGAAACAAATGTCAACAACATATTATGCTTTGAATGTGTTCACTGGTGACCGGTGAGGCAGAGCGGGGACACCTGATGTCTAACATAGGTAATCAGGTGAACGTCTGACGCCCTCTTCAATCCAGACCAACAGCTCCCAAGGACAGCAAGAGAGCCGCCCGGGGAGTTTATATATTTTAAGCGCAACATCTTGCACAGCTATTGGTTTTACATTGGTATTAGTAGCTTTTGTAGTACAGAGAGGCATTCCCGGCATTCACATAGAATTATAAAACATAGCATATACATATACACTATAAATTGTACATAACTTACAATATACACATACAACAAGGACATACAATACGTATGCTGCGGGGGAAAAAAGGGGACAGTTCTATATCTTCCGCTCTACAGGGCCGATTGACAAAATTCAAATTCCGTTTTTTGTCTGGAAAGCGCGACTTAGGATATATATTAGATTTATATATAGTATTGCTCTAATTAAGGTATTTTTACACAAAAATCAGACATTTTTTTTAAATGACATGCCGATTTTTTTTCCATATTTCAATTCTAGAACTTGAATTATGGCTAGATATTAAATTTTGTAATTTTTGGCAAGAAATTTATGGAGTAATTTAGAAAATTATCTTAGCGCATTTTTTCAGTTTGCGCCAAGTATAATTCACTTAGCAAACTTCTTAATTTATAGCTACTTTGTTTCCATTTTTAAAATTCCTACTATTAGCTCACATTCTACCTATACCTTGTTCAAACTTTCAATCGTTAATAAAAAGACTTTTTATTCATTCACTCAAGTTCAAATGAATATTTTTAAACTTGTAGCGGATGACACTTGATGTTAAGACAGATTTTTTACATATTAAAAGTCTTTTAATTTTTAATATGTGGAAAAACTGTATAATTTTTTTAAAATTTTTAATAAAATTTTTTTTTTGTATTTTTAAAATTTCTTTTTGGTCCTTTAAATATTTTTCTTCATTGACCTAAGTGGAATTGACTTTAAAAAAATTATATTACTTGCTTCATTATACACGTGCGAAAAAAAAAGACATCGTTCGTACTTTCAAATAATTTTAACAAAGTGCGTTAACCACATTTGGCGCTATTATTGTTCATAAAAATATGCCAACTTTTTTCAAAACGCGCCGCTATGTAAATTCCCGTATATCTTAGCAAATTTTAAATAAAAAATTGTAACTTTTTGCCGGTATGCTTAGAAATGTATCTACTTTAAGATGATGGAAAAAATTTCATACGTTATAATTCAAAATTTTTTTCGAAAAATTTAAAACAATTATTTAACAGTAAATTAAAAAGTAAATTATAAAAAATGCCCGAATTTTATTTGGAATGAACCTAATTTTTAAAATGTGAAAGGAAGAATCAAATACGTTTCATAAAAAAAGAGATATTAATAAATATATGTAAAATTCAATTAATATGGAGCTAAAATTTTGAGAACTAATTTTTTAAAAACTACTTGTGCGATTTTTACAAAACTTGGCAGCTTGGAGTAACTTGAGTCGTAGAATTGAAATATGGAAAACAATCGGCATGAAAAAGTCTGATTGTGTGTCAAAACTCTTATATTAGAACAATGCTATACATACGTAAATCTAATACTTGTCCTAAGCGCTTTCAAGGCATGAAAATCGTAAGTTGCATTTCGTCAATCGACCCAGTAGAACGGGAGATATAGAACTGTCCCCCCCTTTTCCTGCGCAGTGTTCATATGCATAACACAGAATATAAAAGTAAACAAGTAGGGGAAAAAGAATTAAACAAAACGTTGTGCTTATTGCTACTATGGCATAGCGGCAGTTATTCTACATTATACTGCTGTTATTTCATGATTTAAAGTTTTTAACAATTTGATAGAAAAAAAAAATTCATAAATTTATTAGTCATGTTCAGCTGATGTAACTTTGGTCACTGCTGGGAACGTTCAATAGATTTGAAATGATGACTTAGTCATTATTTTAATTTAGCTTGGCTGATAAATAGCTTGACCATCGCTATTATTATATTGATACTTCTACAGTTACCATTAATTACTCCCGATTTTGGTGATAAATGTTTTGTATGCTGTGTCATAGTTGGTTGGTAAGCACAGGTGATTGAGTCTGTCAAAAAGCAATGAAGATATAATGTTCTGGGGAGCCTTCAGCTTCGCAAAAGTTTGTATCTGAGTTTCTAAACCTATTGAAGAATGCAGGATATGAACCATGACCTGCTATAAATTGTGTTAGCGGCGGAATAGCTGTAAGACGTTTAGTTGAAACCTTTGGTATAAAGTTATACATTCGTCATCCTGTTGCATTCTGATCGCATTCATTTTGCCATTTTTGGATTGCTTTTTTCAAGAGAGTTATTTTAAGTGGGAGAAGGAGCTGGATAAGTAAGTACAAACGCTTCTATATTATCAGCAGCTTCTTCCGCTAGTTTGTTTGTTATTTCATTACCTTCTGTTCCTGCGTGTACTTTCGCTCAATGTAGGTTTATATGCATATGTCTACTGTTTCGTATAAGTGGCTGAATGTTAATGATGACTGGGGTAGTGTGCTGATGATCAGAGATGGTCAAAAGTACGGACATGCTATCAGTGTATATGGTTAAATATCATTTATTCTAATCTATTATATGCTGTATTGCTTCCTTCCCTTACTGCATGCACTTCCGTTTGAAAAACGCTGTTATAATATACTAGATGTGCTTTCCAGTTATATGTTTGATTCTGCTCTTTGAACTCCACAAATGCCCTTCCGACGTCCTCATTTGTTTTTGAACCATTCTTAAAAATAAAAGTGCGTGTTACTCGTGAGATGGAAAGACACCGTTTTTCATCAATTTTGACATACACATATATACCTATCAGCCCTGTATGGATTGGAAGGATATTTCCTTGGCAATCATATAATTGGATTGTGCATGGTGTCATAAAAAGTAGCGTCTTTCCGTAATTGAATAACTTTGGCGTAAACAGCCTCTTATTCTGCCCGAATGTGGATGGAGAGCAGTCCTGCAAGTATAAGTGCAGTTCGAATTCATATACAGCCTACAATCGCAGATGATTACGTAAGCCATGGTCAAAACACAGCAAATATCATTTTAAATACAGTTTTCCTGAAAGATGATCGATCCTATTGAAGACACACCAGTACAATGCCTTGTCCAAGAGAATACTACAGCTCCGTTTACGTGCAATGACATCCCCTTCAAGGACAAGGAATATGTTCTCTAAAAAAAGTATAATCTGGCAATAATTTGCTAAACTTAAAAGGAAGGTTAGAACAATTAGTTGTTGCTTATTTACTCACAAGCCAAGTTTCTTTAAATTACAGCCAAATCTTTAACAATACAAGAGCGCATAAAGGAAATTTCATCAAATACACTTAACAAATTTTTTTCTTAGAAGTAAAGCAAAACGAACTATACGTGAAAAGGTAATGTTAAAATAAAGAAGAAAAATTTTAGGCAAGACAGTAAAATGCGTTTCCATGTTAAAAGCTTAATGCGAAATAGAAATAACACGTACGAAAAGGGAATACCCGCAGGTGAAGGTTTAGTTTCTGCTATCAAGGACACGAAGAAAACAAGTAATATTAATAACAAGAAGTAAAAGGAAAAGAAATCGCCCTTAGAAGGACAACCCAATTTGGCTTAAAAACATTAGTACAACACGTGCAACTAATATTTGACATTTCGTTATGTTCCTTTAATATATGAGATTTGTTAAAACCTAACATAAAATTAACATAAAATTACATATAAAACATAAAATTACACATAAAATTAATGCTAAAGAGCTTTCATCGTCTCTGTGCGCGGATATCTTGGCATCTCCGGTAGGGTATTTGTTGAGCAGAACGTAATTATATTTTCGTGGGTGAGTGCTTCCACTTCACTTTTAATTTGCTGCAGCATAAGAGTCCAGGGCTGAGCGGCAATTGATGTCCCCGAAAACTGTAGGTGAGTCCATCTTCATCCCCGAAGGCGCAACAAAGTCGAGCTGGAATATGTTGACGGCCGTAAATATTCAGTTTCACGGGTTGGAAAGGATAGGTGCACAGTTCCGCAAATATAGAATCAGCCTTTTCTTTGTCATGAAAATCTTTAAAATAGGACAGTATTAACTGATCATCAAATATTTCGGTCATCGTGAGTATTATAAGAGTTAAGAATAACTGCTTCGAAGTACAATCCTCCAAGATTTGCAATGAAATGAGAAATATAGTGAGATAGGATATTTCTAAACAACTTATTTATATAGTCATTTACTGATAAGAAAGGACCATTTGATTCACTATCCTGCTATGATTTCATTCTTCTAATCGATAATCACGTTATTTATTCCGATAACCTCATGTTTTCCAGGAAGATGCCAATCACACTCAATCATAGAATAAGCAGAAGTGATAAGAAGTATCCCATCTGTTTATTCTTAGATGATTCAGTGTGATTGGCATCTTCCTGGAAAACATGAGGTTATCGGAATAAATAACGTGATTATCGATTAGAAGAATGAAATCATAGCAGGATAGTGAATCAAATGGTCCTTTCTTATCAGTAAATGACTATATAAATAAGTTGTTTAGAAATATCCTATCTCACTATATTTCTCATTTCATTGCAAATCTTGGAGGATTGTACTTCGAAGCAGTTATTCTTAACTCTTATAATACTCACGATGACCGAAATATTTGATGATCAGTTAATACTGTCCTATTTTAAAGATTTTCATGACAAAGAAAAAGCTGATTCTATATTTGCGGAACTGTGCACCTATCCTTTCCAACCCGTGAAACTGAATATTTACGGCCGTCAACATATTCCAGCTCGACTTTGTTGCGCCTTCGGGGATGAAGATGGACTCACCTACAGTTTTTCGGGGACATCAATTGCCGCCCAGCCCTGGACTCCTATGCTGCAGCAAATTAAAAGTGAAGTGGAAGCACTCACCCACGAAAAATATAATTACGTTCTACTCAATAAATACCCTACCGGAGATGCCAAGATATCCGCGCACAGAGACGATGAAAGCTCTCTGGACCCTTCCTACTGCATTCCCACACTGAGTTACGGTGCGACGCGAGTGATGCATTTTACAAGAGAGAATTATATGACTCACATTCTGAGTCTTGAACATGGATCGCTTCTAGTGATGAAACCCCCCACTAATGTAATCTGGAAACACGGTATTCCATCCCAGCCCGAAGTGAAGACTATTCGAATAAGTTTGACGTTTAGAAAACTTATATCTCCACAGGTGAAGCGTTCTTCTGATGAAATGGACTTCGGTTATTATGACGATATAACCCCCAAACCGTATATGAATAAAAGGACTTTTCTGCATAAGAAATCACGTTTAGAAGATAATGAGATACTCGAGATACCTCAGGACGATTGGTTGAGTCGGCATTACCAGTCATCACGAAATTATGATGAAGTGATCAATTATTGGTCATTAGAACGGATGTGTCGTCTTTCCATCGTTGTGAGCAGGAATAATAACGTTCGAATTCATATACAGAACTCTGCAGAAAAGAATAATTTCAACTGTGGATCTTCCCTTGAGGGTGTGAGTATGACTCCTGCGACGTGGTATGATTTTATGAAAAAATTATCAAACTTTAATTTCAAGTATTCGGAAGCATCCTTCATAGCCAATAATCAGTTGGCGGTGTTTTGTACAAACGCGCAATGTGTTCTTCAACGAATTTTTAAAAGCTCCTGCGGTGGTTTCCGTCTCGTAGCAGATTGTTTTGAATTAGAGTCATATCAGACCGATAAACTTTTAGATTTATACAGTGAAGTAACACAGACTATCCAAACTGCTCTATTTCAAAATGTGTTACCGGATGAGATACGAAAACGGCGATCAAAATGCCAGCAGCTGGAACATTTAACTAGTGAGCAATGCATGCAGAAAGTTAATAATATTATTTACGAGGAGTACTTAACCAGTCTCAACGAGGTATTTATCTGTGAGGGATGTGCAGTCGATCATCCAAGTCAGCGCCGCCACCCCTGTATAATGGAGACGACTCGGGAAAAAGCTATGAATTATACTGACAAAGCTATGTTGTCAATGAACTTTAAAAGACTTGCTCAAAAACTGTATGTAGACACATGCTGTTGTATTTATGACAGCGATGACTTTTTAAAGAATATTTCGTTGTCAACTTTACGTGATAGAATAGAAAATTTGTGAGAAAAAATTATTTTAGTAAGTATGTATTTTAATAAAAAATGTTTTATTTATATTGAAATGTATCGTTATTTAGCTGTCAACTGTTTCATATTATGTTTTAATGAATATCTCTTTACCTTTCTCTTACTGCTTAAGTCTTAATAAGGTATCATAAGAATACTCTTTTTATCCGTATACTGCTTATTGGAAATAATTTGTTAGTCAGGTTTTATACTAAAATACAAGATTTCACATTTCGTGGAAATATGCATAAAGTTTTACTTTTCGTATTGTTCTTAGTGGGCATGTGGGTCTTGGGTATTTAATTGTATTTTCCACTAATAATGCTTGTGACTAATCTAATAATATGTATCATAAATCCGCTTATCTTTTAAAATTTCTAATTTAAATTTAATTAAAGTTAGTTGAATCAATATTGACTGTATCTAAAATGTTGATTGTACTTCACAATGATTCGTGGTTCTTATGTGTATAGTGACAAGGCTAGATAAAGTGAACATCAGGTTTTTCCGACTGATAGCAAATCTGAAGCCGATAAGAATATCCTAAGACTCATTTTTAGGTAAATAAGTTGTTCTTTGTTGGAATTCTGGGAAAAAAAGCTTAAATTTGGTAAAGTTTCTATCTTCATTTTGGATAAAATAGTAAATAATCTACAGTGGAGCATGCTTATTTTGTATTAAGTTCTTAAAATTAGGAAAATAGTTCTAAGATAGTTATTCTGTACTGAGGAAATAATGCAGGAAAAGTTGGATGATTTAGATAGCCTTTGGAGTTTTTCTCTTGGAAAACAGCAATATTTAGCAACAATAATTAAATTACATTTCTCAAAAATGCATAGAAAGTTCCTATAATGCGAACATATACGTACAAATATAAGAAAATATTATAATTATTTGGGTGTAATTTTGCATTGAAAGGGGATTATTCCTCATTAAATGTGTCTTAGTAAAGAATAGTTAACTTACATGATGAGAATTTTATGAAGAAATTTCTGTATTCGGGGCAGATGGAGGTAAAAATATTCAGAAATATAGCGGAGACTTGGGTAAAGTGTCTCTTACTGTTTCTTTCTTTGGTTCCTTGCGTAACTATATGTATATTGGTAAGGATATATGATGTGTAAAAGTATGGCAGGTGTTTCATAAGATTTCTTTCATAAGAAAATAACTTGGTAAATAAATTAATGAAAACTGACATTTCGCTAATTTTACTTGAAAGTTGTCTATGAAGGCAGAAATACTCGTACTTGGTGCAGAAAAAAGGTGATAAATTTAGCATAGTCGGGGCATTTAAAGTGATGTAGGATGCAATGAATTAGCAAAAACATACCGAATTAAAAGGTATGAAACGTCTAAAACAATATGAAAGATTTCTGTATGTATATATGAAGCAGTGAAAAAGGTTCTGAAATTATAGATGAAAATTGGGAATTCATTCTAAAAATTCGCAATCTATCAAGTTAGCTTAATAGCAATCTAGGTTCAAAACTGAACATTGGTAATACTGAAGAGCTTAAATGCATGTATTCAGATATAAATGATGTAAAAACTTTAAGGAAATACATGAATACTCAGGAAAGGTTAAAGTCTGAAAATGCGAATGAAGAAAAATATTAGAATCAGTCATGGTAAGACTGCTATAAAACAAGAAATTGTACAGTTGGCAAATTAAAACAGTACTATAAAATATAGAGTAAGTAAAGGCTATTCAACGAATTGGGTACAAATAGCAGTTAAAGGTTGTAAAATAAAATGTTTAATTGAAAACTATCTCTATATTTAAGACATTTAAACGTGTATATTTAGCTGAAATAGTAAAATCAAAAGCGTGATTACAACCGAAAATTATAAAAATGGGTTAAAATTTAGAGTATGTTGGGAACTAGAAAGAAACAAAGTGTCAGAAAAGTATAAAAATTACATCTAAAATAATTAAAGTTCATGTATATGGTAAGAAAATATAATAAACAAGTTCAAAATTAGAGTACTTTAAAAATTACGAAGGTTTGAAATGTACGAGTTACATAAGATGTAAGTAAAAAATAGCATCTAAAATTAAATAAAGTCCATATATATGATAAAAAACAGAGGAATTAAGCTAACCTTAAGAGCCTGTTTGAAATTACTAAAACGTATGAAAGTAGTTAAAAATTATATGAAAGTCATGTACAAAGTAGTTAAAAATTAAATGAAAGTCGTGTACATAGTGTGAAAATATAGCAAATTAGTTAAAATTCAGAGTATGTTGGGAACTAAAAACGTCGAAAAATAGAAAAGAAGTTAAAATTTACATGTAAAATTATATAAAAGTTAAGTACATGATAGGAAAATATACGAATTATGTTAAAGTTAGTACTATACTGGAAATTATGAAAGTTAAAATGTATGAAAGTAGATGGTGGGATGTATATTATGGGATGTATATTATGCGAAAATATAGCAAATTAGTTAAACTTTATAGTATGTTGGGAAGTAAAAACATTAAAAATAGGAAAGAAGGTTAAAAGATTACATCTAAAATTAAATAAAAGTTAGGTACATGATAGGAAAATATACGAATTATGTTAAAGTTGGGACTATACTGGAAATTATGAAAGTTAAAATGTATGAAAGTAGTTACAAATGGGACGTATATTATGCGAAAATATAGCAAATTAGTTAAACTTTAGAGTATGTTGGGAAGTAAAAACATTAAAAATAGGAAAGAAGGTTAAAAGATTACATCTAAAATTAAATAAAAGTCAGTGTGTATAGTGTGATAATATAATAAATAAGCTTAAGATTTACGAAATAAATTAAAAATTTTACATCTAAATTAAGTGAAGGTCATGTAAACGATCAGAAAATATCAGAAATAAGTTAAAATATACAATATGTTGAAGATCGCAAATGTTAGAAAGTATGAAAAAAAGATTGAAATTATATATAAAATTAAATGATATAATAAATAGAAACATATATTTCAATAATTACGCTCGTAAAATATAGCAAATAAGTTATAAATTGGAGTACATTAAACATTACGAAGGTTAGAAAGAAGGGAAAAAGTTAAAATTGGATCTAAAATTAAAATCATATGATAAATTAAAATGTATATCTGAATAATTACACTCCTAAAATTTAATAAGTGAAATAAAATTACGAGTATATGGTTAAAAGATATGAAGAACGTCCTGTGTAAAATGAGTAATGTAATTAAGATAAAGGAAAATTAATATGCTCTGATGAAATAAAAAATTGTAAGGCATACGTTAAAACTAAGAGTGCATAGGACATTATAATTCTTGAAATATAACGCAAAAATTAAAAATTTACATCTATCTGTCAGTCATTAAATTCCAGGCGTTTAGAGAACATAGGAAATAACCATTATATGCCTAATAAAGACGAAGAAAAATACAAAGGAAAAAAATCCTAATATTAGAAATTACCGCTGGAAGATCAACAAAAGATAATCTCTTATCAAAGTGTGACGACACCTTATCAACTAAATCAAACTGCGCCTCCCAACTTGCACCGTGTCAATCCGCCTCCCAACTTGCACCGCCTCCCGACTTGCACCGCGCACCGCCTCCTGGCGGTGAACCGGCCGTTTCACACTACTTGCGTATTACGTCCAGTTAAGTGACGCTCTGTTGTGTATAAAACAACTCCCAAACACCATGACATCATCTGTTAACACAGCTGTTATCCCAAGCAATCTTTTTCTCCCTTACGTATTTTGCACAGACAGTTTCGTTTTACGCTGATGGTTTGTGATAGTGATTTTTCCATCCTTATACCCTGAACCAGAGAACCTCGATTGGTGGTAAGCGTACCACTGGTGGTACACAAGAGAAAAATAGGGTGGTACGCAAAGAAACAAAGTATTTCTTACTATTAAATTCAAAAATCTGGTGAAGAAAAAGAACAATTGATAGAAATTTCTTGTGATCGAACTCTAACTGAATATTTCAAAAATGACACACTCGTTAACTTTTGGCTAAACCAAAAAAAAAAAAAGAATTTAAAGGCATTTCAAATAAAACTATTAAATTTTCATTGCCTTTTTGTATTTTGTTATTTTGCACAACCTATTTATGTGAACAAAATATTTTATTCCATGTTATATTTGAAAAATAAATAGAGAACAAAATTAAAAGTGGATCCTAACTTACGGTTAAAACTAAGTCAAATAAGACCAAACATAAAGAAATTGATCTCTCCTTAACAGGTCCAAATTTCACATTAAATTTATAATTAAAGTATTGAATGCCCAACCTTTTTGTTGCTAAAAGCGAATTCTAGAATATCTGTTGGACGGTGGGCACCATTTACACTCTCAAGCTGAATCATTAATACATGCATATAAAAGAACAGATCGGTTGCATTTTGTTTTGTGCTGTTGTTTGTGTTGGACGCAATTTCTATTTCATTAAAAATGAGAAAACGTTCACATAGAATTTTATTGAAAACTAAAACATTTTATGGTGATCGCACAGCGATGAGCGCCATGGTGCCCTCGTTCATAGGGTTGGGAATCACTGACTTAAATTCTGATAATTAAAATTTAAACCAATTTCTAATTTAATATTTTTATGCATGCACATTTAGTACAAATAGCTAATAGATTGGGCAAATGGAAATATATTTTTTTTAATATTTCTATTGAGAAATTAAAAAACAATGATAGTAAAATGTAGTGGTGGTACAAAAGTTTTTTTATTTTTTTAGATGGTACACATTAATCAAAAGGCTGAGAATCGAAAGAAAATTTAACATTTTTTAAGTAGGCTCAAATTACCTCAATCCTGTTAAAGAAAACTCACAGCAGTAACAGCGACTTTTTGATATTTTTTTTAAGAATACGAATCGAATGTACACTAGTAGAAAAATGGCAAAATAAAATTGCGCATTAATTCAATACCACGTAAAATCAAACTTCTTTGTGAAGATCGAAACATGCATAGAACAAATGTAATGAAAATGTAACGGAAAAAAATTCTCTTTTTATATTGTTTAAAGAGAATTTTGAATGTTAAGTCTTTAAAAGAATACACTTATTGAAAATCTGGTTATCTTATATGTGTCATGAATATTAAATACATTAGAATGAAACGAATTTAGAACTACACCTTATTCCCACGGAAAATTAGTTTCATGTGGAAAGAAGAATATTAACTGGTTCTAGCTCAATATTCTGATTAACTGCAGACGAAAACTTTCATTCTTTTCCTGTAGAAAAAATACGAAGAGCAAAATTGCTTATAAGGCAACGACAAAAATAACACGTTGGCAGAATTTATTCCAAAGACACAGAATTTCGATGTTTTCCACTAAATGAAACATAAACAAAGACATACTACCTCATATTCTACTCGGAGAACATGGCTAAGTGTGATTAGTGCTGACAAAACAAGGCGAATGTTTGGCTGTGTAATTTAGCAACTGAATTTCGAAGCACTTCCCTTAAGTGCGTTTAGATTAAACTGTGATTACTACTCTGTAGAAAGGGTATTAAGGGAAGCTCCAAGTTATCCCCTTTCCCATTTTCATATGCATACAAAGTGACCCGTATAATAATCAATCGAAATTTCTCTATTTTGAGTCCAATTCCAAGTTGCCATTATTCCTAACTTAGTTACGGAAAAGTTCTCTTGAAATATGGGAATCAGAAACTTAATGAAATATATATATATATATATATATATATATTT
>KK113609.1:12846-27678 GCA_000611955.2 Stegodyphus mimosarum | reverse complement strand
TGAAGGGGGTAAACAAATAAATGTCAGAAGTCCCTTTATTTTCAGATTTTTTTTAATAAATTCTTTTATTTACCAGAAGTGTTTTAAATATTTTTTCTCAAAACATGAAGATTTTAAAAAGATGATCGATAGTATGTGGGAAAGGAAAATGAAGTCATTTCATTAATGTTTTTTTGTTAACTCTAACCTGAACTTTTCATGTTTCACAATATCTATTAGGCTTATACAAGTAAGTTATAGCCCTCACAAAATAAATAAATAAATGTGCAATATCGTTTCAGATGAGGAAAATAATTATTAAAAAAACAAAAAAGAAAAGAAAATTTCGCACCTTGAACGCCGTTTTTAATACATTAAATAATTTGTTAATTATTATCTGCAATTAGCTATGTTTTACGTTTTAAAAAAATTTAATAAAATATTTTTAATACTTTTAAGGAAAAAAATTCAGTTAAAAGATATCAAAGGTTTTAGATTTTAACGGTCGACCAAAAGGACTCTTTTAAAGTTTAATACGGTTTATTAGTAGAGATTATTTATACAGATGAGCCAAGCAGAATAGCAGATCATAGCATATTCTACAGATGTACATTTAGAATAGAATGGTAATTTTATATACCATCTGGGACATTTGAAAAATGGAAAAAATATATAAGGTAATTCAATAAAAATATTTAGTGTTTTTAATTTGATGTATCATGAAATAATTGTATTTTTTAAAATCAGTCAGATTAAAAAGTAAAAAAAATAGTATTCTTAAGCACTGCATTTGTTGCTTTTACATAGCTTAGTTCGTCAATCAATAAGAGACATCCTGTTTTCTTATACTTTTAAGTAACACACTTTTTGTCGAAAGGCAAGACACTTAAGTGAAACAATGTGAAATAGTGTTTCAAGACTAATAGCCCTTTTGGGCTAATAAAAACGCTAGAAAGAATTTTTTTTAATATTTCAAAAATTATGTAGCTGATTATTTTCATATCGGTGGTAAACGTATGGGAATTTCAAAACTAAAAATTAAATTATTTTAAGAATTTGGATAGTTCTAAAGTAATCTAAAGCTAAAACATACTTTCAGCGTTTTTTACATATCTAAAGCATACACCAATGCAGAATAATATCTGCAATAAATTATTTTGTAAGACACAATGTATAAGAACATATACTTTGCCATACTGACTAATAATTCTTTTGGTAATTAATGAAGCGATTCTCAGAGGAAAACCTCTTTTTTAAGACCTTTCCTGGTAAATATTCTTCCGAACATATCCAAAGGGCATAACAAAGAATAAAAAAAACTAAAGCATAATCATATTAATTCGAACGTCAGAAAGGGGGATAATAAAGAATAACAAATTTATTCATGCCATTCTCACAATGATCACATTTATCTTATAGAAACTGCTATATTCGACAGAGTTTCTGGATTCACGTGCTTGAGATTATAAATACGATTTCTGAGATCTTTAATCTACATTCTGGCAAATATATATATGTGTGCTCATTCAGAATTAATTAAAACCATTAAATACTGGACAGCAGAATACACTGAAAATGTATGAGAATTACCTTTATGTATATAACTGAGAAATTAAGGAATTAAAGCTCTATGCTTTTATAATTAATGCTTCTAACTTCCGAATTCTAAATAAACACTTCGCATTTACTCCGTTTTATCTCCTGTTTGCTAGATTCTGCTAGATTATTTTAATTTAAAAGTATCATAAACGTGTAGATATGCCATAATTTTACTTTACTTAAAAAATAATCTTTAGTTTTCTTTTTGTAAGATTGAATAATTATTATTTCTACACCTACACATTCTACATTTTTTAAAAATTTTTAATGTTTCGTATTTCCTAGTAAGTGGAAAACAAATATAATTGCTGGAACACTCATACATGTTTAATAATTTTTGTAGGAAACTGAGTTTCTTTCCTTTCATTTGCATTGAAAATCAGAAGAGCTCATTTTACACAAAATTGCAAAACGTGAATTTTTCCCATCTACAGTTAGTTTAGGTATATGTGCAAAAGCCACCTATTACTACAACCAAACATATTAAAATGTAATTAAAAATTACTCATAGAATCAGGGTATTGTTAAAATATTTGTTATCGGCTAACGCTTATAAGTTTCAAATAGGAATTTAATATTTCACTTAAGCACTCAGAAAAAGCTTACAAAAATTACCAACAGGTAGTTTTTTAAATTAAAATTTCAAATAAAGTTTATATCTTCAGAATTTGGAAACCTATTGATTTCTTTGTTTATTTGAGAATGACAAAGCACAAAAGGGCTATTTTAAAGCCCGGAATGTTTCCATGTAGAAATTTCTAAGGGGACTAAATCATATTGACAATGTGCCTATAGAGGAAACAACACTAATATCAGGCCATTCACTGAAATTTAAACCTGTGTCAAGTTGAGAATATTTAACTATCTTAGCCGCTCGACCATTGTAAGCTAACGATTAATTTTTAGCACTGACAAAAGTACTTTGATTGCATTTGAACAGCAGGTTACTTGTTCGTCGTACATGAAATTGTAAACGCATTGTTTCTTGTTTCTTTAAAATCAAACGTAATTTTCCCCATCCTCCTAAATGAAACCTCTTAAAAATAACCTAATGATTCTACAGCTTATTCTGCGATTTATTTACTCAACATAAAATTTCATTTGTTGTTTTAAATTTGCTGTTTTTTTTTTCAAATTATGCGTGTGAATAACTTTTAGATTGTACAACTTATTGCAAACTTCAGAACAAGCCTATTTTTCTTTTGTGCAAATTATGTCAAACGATAAGTATTCTGTTTTCATCAAGTAGTGTAAATTTCTTTGAATAAAATTAGACTAATGTGATTTAGGTTCGGTTGTTTATTTTAAGTCAAGTACAATTTCTTCTGAACTAAGAATTAATTTACTTTTGATAAATGAATGCTTTAGATTTATGTCTGCGTTTCTTAGAACGCCTAAATTTGTCATAACTGCATTTTACTGATTCTTTGTATGTTATTAAGCAACTGCTTTTTAATCTATATCCTATCTTGGCAACAAAACCCTACTCTGTATGGATTCATAAATTTATGATATCTAAAAAAACTGATTGATTGAATTTTTCAAACATTATTTTAAATCAGTATTCCTAGTTATTATACGTGTATTGGAATGAATATTAACTAAATTTCAAGAAAATTCCGTAAATCATATGTGGATTCATCGAACAACAATTAAACAAATTAATAAAGACACAAACTACAGGCATCATTTCATTTTCATTAAGAATTTTAATATTTTGAGCTTTAAATAGCCATTAAATCTTTCTTAGTAGTTTATACAATGGATCTGTTGTTGAATAATGAAGACGTTTGACTTAATTTGTCAAATTTCTACCTTCTCTATTCTTTTAATAAAAGAGAGTGTCTTGTCATCTTTTAATCACTTCCTGATTATCCATTAGGAAAGGGTTCAACAACAAACCATGCTTGTTTACTTCGCTGATGGAATTAAGTTGCCTGTTTTCCAGTATTGCAAGTTTGAAATTAAAAACGAGATATGGCCATTTGGCTGATAAATATTGATCTTCATCTTCACTTTCATCTTGTGAGTCAGGGGATGCTAGAGATAAAAGTAAAGATCTATTTCGGTTGTTTTATTAGTAATTCTCGTTGAAGTACCCGATATTGCCCAGGCTTTACGTAGAGTGAAGAGGTTTCATTTAGGAGGATGGGGATAATTTTTTCGAAATCTCAGGTAAATAGTGATTTCCCTCTTATTTTAGTTCAAGATGAATTATGCAAAATTTTACCAAATCGAAAAAAAAAATGCAGATGTTATTTAGATAGAAAACAAATATATTTTGTTTACCTCAAAGCTTGAAGGTCCACAATATTTTTCGTCTGTCGTTCCGCGGCCTAAACGAACAAAGTATCTAGCTTACAGACTCTTGCGCAAGGCACATGTAATTGGTCATTTCAAAAATATGGTATTATCTAATACCTGCTACACAAAATGACTCAATCTGTGCCTAGTTCTTAACACAAGCAAATGCAAGCTGGATAGGAAATTGCAATTGCTTAAAATAGAAGGGCATATTTGAATTTGTGGGTATCAAGGGAATGCGAAGAATAAATACATCTTCAACTACGGAATACCTGTTATGGTGATGGCTTCTATTACATTCGGTACACGGTGAACCATGTTTCATTGTGGAGCTTTGGCCTGCCTGTCTTATGAAATTATATGATTACGGAATCCTTTATTTAAAGTAAGCTTGTGTGGCGGTATTCCTAAGAGTTCAAACAGCATTGGAAAATTCTGTCGGACAATGTACAGCTTACTCTGTATACGTTACGTAATGAATAGACGAAAGGGTGGAAAGTTCCCGGAAAGCATCACCTGGCTAAGCTTCTTAAGCAATTATGTATTAATATCCACGTATCAATCTGTTATTTGAAGAGCCGAGTTTTGCTTTGCTATTTTTCATCTTTTTAGAAAATCAACATTTGGAAAAAAACATTCCCTTTAGCCAATTTCTTCACGATTTTCGAAATATTCGCGAAAAACTGGTACAGTGTACACTTAAATTCTACTTCAAACGTTCTGAAGAATAAATGGACACGGCTCCATCTAACGATCTTAGTGAACTGATAACAAGAACACAACAACGGCGACGTGTGCTTAAGACAAGGGACGGGATTTTTAAACTGAAACTTTAATATAAATGAATTCCTTGCTTAGCAATTGTGACTTCAACTGATAGCGGGAGTGCAATAACAAGGGAGTGAACCTAAAACTGGTGATATCTACGTAAGATAGTTATTGTGGGTACACCGTTCTTAAGTAAATGCCGTTATAGAAGACCACGGTGCGTGATTTCTCGAAATTTTATGTAGACAGTGATCTTCCTCTTGTTTTGAAGGTCGAATTTATAAAATTTCATCGAGATCGAAGTAAAATTGTAGATGTGTATGAAAGCCAAACACAAGGGCACTCTCCTTTATTTTCATAGATTATTAACATCAAGAGAATTGCAAAGCAAGGATCTCATTCTCCTTTAAGCCCATCAGCACCGGGACACATACTTCTGAACAAATTTTCCCTTGTAGACATGTCGCTTGAAGGTATTTTATCTACTTAGGGAGTTTTTATATCTAGCTTCTTCTGTTCTACTAAGCCAATCAGAGCAGTCAAAGCAGATTGAAGAGATACATGATTTGTATGCAATAGCAGAGCTCTTTCGATCTCACAACAAACATAATAATTAGCAAATATTTCAATGGCTTTATTTTTCAAAGCTTGCTTACACTAACAATAATGGTATTATTGAACGGACGGCTAAATAGCAGACAAAAAGTAGCAGTGATTAAAAATTTTAATAAAATTGCAAAGAAATAAATAAAAATTGTTAATTCAAAAATTTTAAATTAGTATAATTAATTGCGTAATATATATATATATATACATACTACCCTCCAAAAGTTCAGGAACAGCATGTTTTTCAAAGCTCACCATTACAAAACTGTCAGTAACGTTTAAATTCACAGTTCATACACATGAAAGTAACTAGGTTTAAGAAAATATATGCAAAAAAAAGCTACCACTTTTATTTTATAGAAATGAATTCTTACATAGAAATTGAAGAAAAAATGCAAAAATTGTAATTTTTGTTCACGAGTGCTGATCTTCAGTTGTTATTACAGTTTCGTGGACAATAACCAGGAGAATCTGTCAGTGTTTGCCAGATTCGTTGAGATGGCGGGCGATCGGACGGATGGAAACAGGGATGTCACAAGCTGATGCTACTAGACGCCTCAATGTCTCTCCTAGTGTGGTCCACCGACTGTGTAACAAGTTTGAATCTGAAGATTCTGTGTCTAGAAGACATGTTCCAGGCAGACAACACATGTCGGAGACCGTTATTTAGCATTTTCGACCCGAAGGAGGAATAACATTACTGTGCCTCAGCTCATTGCAGATCATTTAGGGGCAACACGAGCAAAAATCTCACGCCTGCACAATACAGGTCTGTAAGCAAGACGACCGCTTGTTTGTGTTCCCTTGACGCAAGGACACAGAGTTGGCCTTTTATTCTGGGAAAGAGAATACGTCTCCTGAACCAGTCAACAATGGACGTCTGTTCTCTTCACAGATGAGTCCAGGTTCACACTGAAGAGTGATTCAGGTCATCATTTGATCTGGAAGAAATAACGAAACAAATACAACCAATGCCACATTCTGGAAAGACACAGTTACAGAGGTGAAAGAATAATGTTTTGGGCTGGGATCCCTCTCGGTGGTCACAGTGGCCTTCATGTGTTCCATGGAGGAACTGTGACCGGTGTGAGATATCGAGGCGAGATCCTTGGTCAATATGTCAGCCCAATATGGTCAATATGTCTGCTATTAGTTCTAGATTTCTTCTGATGGACAACAATGCGCGTTTGCACAGAGCTCAGGTTGCTGATATCTTGAGGGTCACGGTATGGAGCGGACAGAATGGCCAGCTCAATCCCAGACCTGAATCCGATAAAGCATCTT
Organism: Stegodyphus mimosarum; assembly: GCA_000611955.2. Classification (NCBI taxonomy): domain Eukaryota; kingdom Metazoa; phylum Arthropoda; class Arachnida; order Araneae; family Eresidae; genus Stegodyphus; species Stegodyphus mimosarum. The sequence goes on along the minus strand of KK113609.1, from coordinate 21,138 downwards.
TGGGAATACCTTGGGAGGCAGGTTGCTACTCTATGTACTCCTCCAAGGTCGTTAGATGAGCTTCAGCAAGGATTAGTCCGTGTCTGGTCGTTGCTTTCCATTTCACTGAAATACAACATAATTGACAATTGAGCTGCCGCCAATGTATTGCAACCAGGGGGGGACACATCCTTTATTAGAGCCCATTACCGTAATATTACCACCCCATTTTTCCTCAAAAAACCGTGATATACTGTTTCTCCAAGACAATTTTTTGTCGCAAATCCTGTTTGTTTTGACTTTAGAAGCTTTCTATGTCGTATTCATTATAAAACTGTCTAGTGAACATGTCCTGTAAATTTCCTGTTCCTATGTTGCTTCATTCTCAAATAAGACACAAAAGACATGCTGTTCGTCAACTTTTGGAGGGCAGTGTACATGTATGTATATGTATGCTATAGTAATCATATAAAGGAAGAAAGTAAAGCTATTATTTCATGAATAGCTTAAAATGCAACACGTATTGTTGTTAAGTAGAGCAATAATAAAGCATCTTTTCAAGTACATGAAAGAGGAAAAACAATTTTTTTTACTTTATTAATAACTCAAAAATCTAATAATTATATTTATATAATTAACGTAAAATTATTATGTAAATAATGAATGGATATTAAATTGCTTCTGTAATAAGAAAATAACGTAAGGGTCTTATCTGTTACATATAAAAGATTTAATAATTTTAGCATAAACAGTTAACAGTTTACATAAATAGTTTTACATAACTGTTAATTACAAAATTACAGAGATAATAAAACGCACACTTTCTGTAGAAAATGTTAGAAAATAGGTCAACTAGGTTCACTTTCACAATGTTCTGGTTAACGGAAAATTTAAACACCTCGGTAAACGCACCAAGCGATCGAGCTAGTTAGACTAAGTTCCAAACTTTAAAAATAATTAGTAATGGCAAATCAGGAGAACTGTCAAACAGAAAAAGACTATAAATTAAGTTTTTCCTGTTACTCTGGGATCTCGAAACATAAGGATAGAGGAATATCCTTAAGCAGAAAAAATATTCTAGAAAATTCAGTTAATATTAACAAATGAGGCAAACAAATGTATCGTTCTATAACTTACAATAGCAATTCACTTTATCAAGATGAAAAAATACTCTTTTTATAAGGAAATCAATGGGAAATTATGATCCAAAAGAAATATCGAATCATAAATTAAGTTTGCTAAAATAATCCGTAAAACCTCAGGCGATTCGCGCCATGTTACTTAGTACGCTAAACATTGAGAATAGTTGCCATTTCTTTTCAGGCAAGTGATTATCACACCGAGTTTCATTGGCTGTCGCCAAATATATCTCCGCCGACAATGTATTCCATCGTATGCAATGATCACGACTCCCAGGGCAGGTGCAGCTAACCTGTATTGTCGCGCGGGAGATATATTTCTTTGTGTAGACGGATTTGCGCACTCGCCGTTAGCGTACAGAAATGCCTATTCGGAGACATAGCTCCTCGTGAAGAAGGGCCTTGAAGCCCTGCCTAAATATCTCAGTGTCGTCAGATACATCTCTGCGGCGCCTGCACCTGGAGTCGTGATCATGGCGAAGGATGCACTGTCGCCGGAGATATAGACTCATGTCCATAAATTAAGGATAATGCAAAATTAGGCAAAGGAAGAGTTAGAAGCAAAACAAATTTGACTTATTTGTAAAGCTTATTTATTGAACAAAAGGTAAAGAGCAAAAAAAGATGCTATATGTTTGATATTATTAAAAAAATTAGCGATTTTTTCTCCCTCAAGCAAATTACAAAAAAAAACCTATTTACAAAAAACCAATATTACATGGTTGGTATGATTGTTAATACATTGTATGTCTCCCAGACGATGCAATACAGTCCGTGCAACGCCTAGGCATGCTGAGTATCAATTATCGATCTGATCTTGGGGGATATTACACCACTCAAACAGCAATGCTTTCCGAAGTTCCGGTAGACGTGTAGGAGGAGGTTGATGGGCTGGAACTCGTCGGCCAAGCATGTCCCACATGTGCTCTACTGGATTCAAGTCCGGTGAGAATGCTGGCCAGTCCATACGGGTGATATCCTCCCATTGAAGGCATTCGCTTACGATGTTTGTACGGTGAGGACGGCCGTTGTCATCTATAAAACACATTGTGCGCCCATAGCGCCCCGAAACAAACGTGCATGTTGTTCCAGAATGACGTACCGATAGATTTGCTTGTCACGGTTCCAATTTGAATATGCGGGTCCGTTCTGGAACCCAGAATAATTCCACCCCAAACGAGCACTCCTGCACCACCGTAACGGTGTCGTTCAATGATATTTTCTTGGTGGTAACGAGTACCTGGTGCTCTCCATATGAAAGTCCGGCGAGAATCAGACTGCAAGCTAAACCTGGACTCGTCGGAAAACATCACACAAGCCCACTGTTGCGGTGTCCTAATGCATGCTCTCTACTCCAGGCGCTAACCGCAGGCGACAGTGAGTTACAGTAAGTGGAACGCATCTGACAGGTCTACGAGCATATAGACCAATCTGCTCTAAGCGTCTGTACACGGTTTGCCTTGAAATTGTCGTACCAGTGGCTGAAGAGAGTGTAACAGCTTTAGATATTGTTGCAATAATAATCTTGTACTTTTGAAATAGTTGAATTTGAAATATATCTGTTAATAAATGGCAATGTTTGAAACGCCAACACGAGAGCTGCGTGCGGTTCTCGCACGAAGTAAGATAATGATTTTTAATTTAAAAAGAGATAGAATACGTTTTGGCTGTTAATTTTTGATGTTACCTTTTCTTCGACTTATATGTTGCAGTTATGAAATTGATCTATTAAATAAAGTTTGCTGTGTTCCAATGGAGTTTGCTTTAATTACGAAACAAGCATTACAGTCTTAATTATTTTTGGAGGCACCGGCGAGATAGAATAATCGTGCGTGCTTTTGAAATGAAAGCACATCTCCTGGAAAGCAAGGTATAGCATTTCTTTATTCCCAATTTCAAACGATATTATAAAGTTATTTGAACGAATTTTGATTTTAAACACTGCAGAAAAGCATACGAAAATGTGTTTTGCATCGTTGCAAATTTTTGTATAACTGTGCAAAAATTTTCTGTGTTCTAAACTCAGTTTACTATTTCTTACATAGTTTGAAGTGTCCATCATTGGACTTAGTTTGAAGTGTCCACCATTGGACTTAGTTTGAAGTGTCCACCATTGGACTTAGTTTGAAGTGTCCATCATTGGACTTAGTCTGAAGTGTCCATCATTGGACTTAGTTTGAAGTGTCCATCATTGGACTTCGATAGTTTGAAGTGTTCATCATTGAACTTTAATACTCAAGTTTATCTTGCATTTTTACATATATATTTGAGTCGTAAATTATTGTATGTTATTTTATGGTGCATCACTGCATATCAACTGATGGTAACAGTCATAGGTTGTTCGGAATAAATGTGGTATTGCTTATTCTGAGCATTTAAACAAGTGCATTTAATTCCTTGTTGCCAGAGCACTTTATTTATTTATTGCAATTAAGTTGAGCTATTTTGAGGAAGCGTAAAGAACAGGGTGTTCGTAAACTTAAGAAGTAGAAAAAAATGTCTTTCTTAGGAAGAGCTCGTAAGGAGGATTTGCAGAATCTCGCAACTGAACTAGGTGTTCAGGTGACTGCTGATTTGAAAATAGTTGATCTGAAACAGAAAATTATTGAGAGCAGAGATTATGACGAAGTATTCGTCAAAGAAGTCTTAAACACGATAATAGAGGACCGAAAAGAGAGGGAAGAAAGAGAGGAACGTAGGAGACAGGAAGAGGAACGTAGGAGACAGGAAGAGGAACGTAGGAGACAGGAAGAGGAACGTAGGAGACAGGAAGTAGAGGAACGTAGAAGACAGGAAGAAGTAGAGGAACGTAGGAGACAGGAAGAAGTACAGGAACGTAGGAGACAGGAAGAAGTAGAGGAACGTAGGAGACAGGAAGAAGTAGAGGAACGAAGAAGGAAAGAACAATATGATTTAGAGAGATTAAAACTTGAAGCTGAGATAAAGTCTCAAACCACCGGACAGGTCCGGGCGAAAACGGAATTGCGACATCTGATGCAGAAATTTGACGACAAAGAAGGAGATATCAGTCTATATTTATCACTGTTTGAAAGGCAAGCAGAATGGGCTCAAATTGATAAAGAAGAATTTGTATCTCATTTGCTAGGACTACTTCCTTACGAAGTAACACAAATAATAGCTAGAGAACCCTCTGATAAAGCTAAAGATTATGAACATGTGAAGACTTTATTGCTAAAGCGTTTTAAATTAAGTCCTGAAAGGTTTAGGCAGAAATTCATGAAGCATCAAAAAAGTACCGAATCAACATGGGTGGATTTCAGCTATGAATTAGAAAATTATTGCAAGGAATGGGTAACTGGTTTGGGAGTTGAGAGTTTTGAACAGTTGTTGGACTTGATGGTGATTGATCAGCTTAAGCGTCGAGTCCCTCCTGAAATTCGAGATCATTTTCTTGACGAATGGGTAGAAATGATTTCGTCCAAGAAATTAGCCGAAAAACTTGATGCCTACGAAAACGTCCGTGGAAACTTCCAAAAAAATCTTGCAGCCGATCGGCGGAAAGGGAAATACAATCCAAAAACTCAAAGTAAAACAAATTCCGATGATAAAAATAATGCTGAAAATAAATGGCCTTCAAAGTTTAATTCGGGAAGCAAGATCTATCAACCTAGTAGTCCACGTCCAGATGATAAATATGAAAAACGAAAGTCACTGCAATGTTACCACTGTGGGTCCTATCAGCATCTAAGACCTCAGTGTCCAAAACTTAAGAATAGTACTGAATCTTCTGCTAATCTAAACAGAATTAGTTCAAGACCGGACGATGAATTTCTGTTACCTTATACTAGTATTGGATACGTAAATGGCTACAAAATTCCTATATTAAGAGATTCAGGTGCTAGTATTGATATAGTTTGTCGTAAATACATCACGCCAGAAATGCTGACAGGTGAAAAAGTGTGGGTGCAACAACCATTAGATTTAAATCCAACCTGTTTACCCTTGGCTGAAGTCGAACTAAACTGCGATCTCGGACATGTAATAACCAAGGCTGCCATTATTGGAAACAAACTCGACAAAGGAAGGTATTTATTAGGCAACCGAACTGCTGCACTACTGAATGAAAACAAAGAACCTGAAAATCAATCTCACAAGGTTAATACAGCGACTACTAGAGCTCAAACGAAAAGAGATGCGGAACAAGTTTTTGAAAAATATGGCCGGCTTCTAAGATGCGATGTCAAATACGGAATGTATGGAACATCAGGAAGAAGAGGTTCTGAAAGGACTGGCATGGCATATGCATTTGTTGATTATGATGATAGACGAGATGCAGAGAATGCCATAAAGTACGAAAATGGACGAGAAATTCGAGGCCAGAGCATTGTTGGGGAATGGGCTAGAGGGCCATCCTATCGCTCAGGGGGTGGTTCTAAATATCAGCGAAGTTCAAGTTATAGAAGAGAAAGTTATGGACGATCATCACGTCAGAATAGTGAAGAATGTTATCGCTGTAGACAGACAGGACATTGGGCTCGTGATTGTCCTGAACTTGAAAGAGATAGATACTATCCTCGTTCTAGACATCGTTCTCGTACAAGGTCTAGGTCAAGATTACACGGTCACAAGAGGAGTATCTCACATAGTCGATCTAGGAGCCATGATCGTCACAGAAGGAGTTCTTCTGGCTATCGCCATAAAAGTAGAAGTGTAAGCAGAGATAAAAGAGTAAAGGCGAGGTCACCCAGCCGATCTGTAACACCATCCAAGTTAGTTTTCCTTTCACGATCAAGGTCGCATGGAAAAAGTCGAAGAAAATATGAAAAGTCATCTAAAAAGTCGCGTTCAAGAACTTTTCCTTCGGAAAAGTTTCTCCGTTGGGGGAGAGATTGTAACAGCTTTAGATATTGTTGCAATAATAATCTTGTACTTTTGAAATAGTTGAATTTGAAATATATCTGTTAATAAATGGCAATGTTTGAAACGCCAACACGAGAGCTGCGTGCGGTTCTCGCACGAAGTAAGATAATGATTTTTAATTTTAAAAGAGATAGAATACGTTTTGGCTGTTAATTTTTTGATGTTACCTTTTCTTCGACTTATATGTTGCAGTTTTGAAATTGATCTATTAAATAAAGTTTGCTGTGTTCCAATAGAGTTTGCTTTAATTACGAAACAAGCATTACAAGAGCTGACGAGACAGGCCTGAGGCTGTGCTCCGCCTGTTTCTTTTGGCAGTAACTGCCAAACGCCGGTCCTCATTCAGCGTTGTAACTCTGGGGCGACCTCTGCTGTAACGTCTACTCACATTACCATCATCTTGGAATCGTTACCAAAGCCTAGAGATGGCACTCTGGGCAATTCCTAGTTCGTCTGATGCTTCCAGTTGGGTACGCCCACATTTTAGACGCCCGATAACTCTACCACGTAAAAAATCATCCAAATGCGTCCTTTGTGTCAAAACTATTCTGTTATTGCACTGAAATGCTTATAAAGCGCCTGCGACAATTTTACTTCTTTGCCTGTATTCCTTATATATCATTCTCTTACACTCTTGTCATTGTGACGTCCCATCGGTGTCATCTGGTTACTTCCTGAAATTTGCATATGATTCTTGATGATGTGTGTAGTGATTTTGCAGGTCATATATTTATTTTAGAGTTCGATTTCCGCGTGACTCCGAATTATCCTTAATTTATGGACATGAGTGTATTTGGCGACAGACAATGAAATAGTATATGGAAATTACGTGCCCGAAAAGGAATTACTGCTACTCTCAGCGTTTAGTTTATTGAATAACATATAGAAAGAATCGTTTGATGTTTTTTTTTTTAGCCCAAAAGAGCGTTAGATCGGATCCGGAAGAGCTATTAATTTCGTTTTGACATTTTATGTCGAATCACTATAAACGGCGAATCACATTTGTAATTGTTGACATCAATTATTATAGCCTTGTATTGTACTTAAGGAAATTAAATAATGAAAAATATGCTTAAACGTATGTGTGTTTCTCGCATCGTGATAAAACAACGTACCTAGAACCATCAAAGTTTGAATAACTTTCGTCTCCACCCGAATATGGGCATCTGGAAGCCCAAATTTGGAATTTGAATTTGTTTTGTTATCTATTTCATATTTTGTAAAGCATTTATGATTTTTTGACTAAGAAACTTAATGATTTCAAAGCCAGCAATGGCAACACTGTACCGGGAAAAAAATTTATCTCCAGCGCGCGAGATTGTGTATCGGAAATTCTAAAGATATGCTCTTTTAAATATTTTGCGATGTTGCTATTGGATTGAATTTCATGGTTTAAGTGCGAAGAACATGATATTTAATAAATAAATAAATGTTACGTACAAAACGTTAAAAAAACGCTTCTTTGGGCATAGTATAAAAGCTGAAAGCTTTCAGTTTTTTTTTTAATTTTTATAAATTTAATTTATGATGCGATTTGTCTTTCGAATTATAATTTCGTATCAATTCCTTTATAAATAAAATATTTTTTTCCCCTTTGATACTAACGATTTGCTGTCATACGCTATACAGCACTGGTTCTCAACCATTTTTGCCCCAATGCATTCCTTTCACCTTTGCTAGATCATTTTCCCCGCCGTCCTTTCCAAAACATGAAAAATACCTATATACATTTATTTAGATTTAGATTATTTTCAGCGCGTTTTATAAATTAAAAAATAAAAAGTACAGAAAATATTGGTAAATACCAAACCTTGAATAAAATTACATTTTTATATTGTTGCGTTCTACAGGTTCGTAGATTTCGTGTGATCGACAAGAACACTTGACAAAAAGAGAAAGCACAATTTATTCGCCGCCAATTTCACTCAGCCATTTAACCCACACAAAATTGAAAACTTAAGAACATAGGTTTAAAAAAAACATGCAATCTTCTAATGCAATTTGTTACGAAAGTTCTCAGTTGGAAACAGAAATGCGTCGAAATTCATTTCACCATATACTACATTTCAGGATTTTTCAGGATAGACAATGTCACGTATAGCAAAAATACTTCAATTTAATGCCTTGTGGCAAATATTTCAATCAAGATGCTGGTTGTGAGATGTCAATAATTGCCGCCGGCTAACTTAGTTAGTTAACTATATCCCTTTTAGGAATAAATTCTTTACGATACTGTATACATAAGTGTTTCTGGCATAAGGTGTAACAGCTAGAATATTCGGAAACCAATATT
>KK113608.1:494447-561262 GCA_000611955.2 Stegodyphus mimosarum | reverse complement strand
TACTTGTCTGTACCCGTTACTCTAGTACCGGGTACAAGAAAGTACCGAAGTTGCCCATCACTATGCACGATACCTACTCACAATATCAAATGTTCGTGTTACACATCTCACAAAAGGTGCAAGCTGACAAGTATCCTTCAAATCTGCGCTTTCATCAATAGCAATGGAATAATACTTCAGCTTATTTTAAATGCTCTCCAAGCCATTTCTGATATTTGCTGCTACCTCTTTAATTCGTCTTGTTACTATTCTTACCAATAAACTAATAGAAGAAAATAATAATTTTTTTGGAGGGCAAACAACATTAGCTACTTTCAACAAGAATTCTTTGAAGAACTCTCCATAGGTAAAAGATTTCGTTCTCTCTGCAGTTAGTTTTGACACCTCGTAGTTAGCAGTAGCGTTTCGGTCACTTTCACTCACTTTTCTAGTGGAAAAAGATGACTACTTTGTAAAACTATTTCTCAGCCGTGCAACTGCATTTTCTCCATTTTCCCGTGAAACTGTTATACTGAGTATGATGAGATTCATAGTGCTGTTTAATGTGTAGGGTTTATATTTATTTTAACTAACATTTATTTTAAGTTAATATTTTCCTGTTTAGCCTTCATTTTCCCCTAAAAATACCCGTGCCGGAGTATGTAAATTTGTAATAGCACGCGCAGTTTATTCAAATTTAGCGGAAGCTAGTTGAATTAAATAGTAGACGAAACCAGAAACAAGCGTCTAGACTACAAACCTCCCTTTTGCTTATCGCCCGGGTTTCGGAACGACAGAGGGAAAAAGGGAATTTCGTCCAACCGCTCACAAATGCTCATGTTGGATTTCATCCAAGCGATCACAATTGCTCACGTTCGAAAACCACGTGCTTATGTTGCTATCGCTTTAAATGCTAACGGATATGTGTTAGTGGTGCTATATTTACTTAGCTTAGTTTTCTTTAAAATAAACTGGCTAATTTTGTTCTGTATATTGTGTAAGATTAAATGTGTATAAAATTTCCATTTGTAAATTGTGCAAAAGTTTGGATAATGTAAATATGCAACTATTTCGCATATTTATATTATCCAATATGAGCAGGCGATCCCATGCCAGCAGGCTAATTAATTTTGGCTAATTAATTTTTAATTACATTAATTTAAATCTCATCTCTATAATGGGTAAATAAGGACATTATCGGACTTTTGTATGAGGAAAATGAAAAGTTTTGCTTTACATTAGCAGCATTTTCATTAGCATTCATTTATGAATGTAAAAACCCTTTTTTGTATGAGATTGAAACTTTTTCAAAGCTATACAAGCATTTATTTTCTTTAATATTTTTCTTATCTTACGCTTATTATCTTCTAATTCATTCAACTAATTGACGACTTTGTAAATTGGCAAAAATCGTGTGACTAACTTTATGGCTCATAGGTAATGTTCTTTTCTTCAATAAACAGGAAATTGAGTGTGAAAAAAGAATACCCTTTATGGCTGTTATTTACATTTTAAGAGCAGGTAGGTACTGTTCTGTGAAATGACAATTAAATAAACCATGTTATTTAATTCCTGAAACACATGTGTTACACGCAAGCACGGATCAGCTGCTGTCGTCTTTATGCACAAAAAAATGACTAAAAAAATTGAAACTGATTGTAAATAAGCAGATTACGAAGATTAAGAAACGATACGCTATAGACTAAAATTCCCTATACTCAAAATCCCTTTCCCCTTTGTTTTGTCTATAAACTAATCAGTGGACTGTATAGTAAAAGAACTAACTAATTTATTGACAGCAATTAGCTATTTAGATCTAATACATGCTCTGGCATGTTGCTCAGTCGAATCTAGATGGCCAAGTGAGCGGTTTTCTCCTTATCCAATAGGTGGCTTCTAACTTAACATGCCGCCGCCCGTTGAAATTACAAATTTCAACATGTAAATTACAAACAAACATACAATTTAACATTCCAAGAATAACTAATTCTACAATACAATATGAAAGCTAATAGATAATCTTTCATCATGAACATAATATAAAATTATAGAAACATTCAAGAACATTAACATTCAGTATGCTACAATCGAACTTATTCTTAAACAGTTACATTTTTTATGTAAATCACAATTTTCAATAAGAACATAATGTAAACTAAGCATTATTATCCTGGATAGGTAATAAACAAATTTTACTAATACATCGAATATACACACCATTTGATGTTTTCACTTTAGCAACTCTGGTTCTATTATCTTTACCAGGTAAAACTTCTAGAATTCTAGCTAAAGACCATTTAAATGGTGGAAGATTATCTTCCTTTAACACAACTAACATACCTGCCTTTAAATTTTCTTTATTAATAAACCATTTGGTGCGTTGTTGGAGATGATTTAAATAATCAGTTTGCCAACGTTTCCAAATAACTTGAATGAACTTGGTAATAACTTGCCATTTAGAAAGTCTATTATCTGTAAGATGAGACAAATCTGGTTCAGGATATGAAGTAATGGAACGTCCAATTAAAAAATGACCCGGCGTTAAGGCTTCAAAGTCATTCGCATCTGTTGATAGAGGTAAAATTGGACGAGAATTGAGAATACCTTCAATCTGTGTGACAACAGTCCAAAATTCTTCTAAAGTTAATTTATAACTGCCGATTGTACGCTGAAGATGATATTTAAATGACTTAATACCTGCTTCCCATAAACCACCGAAATTTGGTGCTCTAGGTGGAATTAGTTTCCAATTTATACCTTCAGATGTTAAGAAATCTGCTATATCAGAATTAGATTTAAGGACTAAGCTATGCAATTTTTTCAGTTCTGATTTTGCACCAACCATATTAGTACCGTTATCTGACATTATGGTATTACATTTTCCACGTCTAGCAATAAATCTTTTAATAGTAGCAAGTAATGAATATGTGGTTAAATCAGTTACTACCTCTAAATGTATTGCTTTAGTAGCTAAACATATGAATAAAGCAACGTACACTTTTGCATAATTACCCTTTCTCTGATTTTTATACTTGATGAGGAATGGACCAGAAAAATCGAGTCCACAAGTATTAAATACAAACCCTGGGTTAACTCTTTCACCAGGTAAATTTCCCATAAGTTGTTCACATACATTTGGTTTAACCTTAAAACATGTTACACATTCATGTACAACTTTTCAAGCTATATCTCGACCATTAATAACCCAAAATTTACTACGAACCTGATGCAATAGTGCTTGAGCACCAAGATGTAAATATTTAACATGGTAATACTGAAAAATTAATCTAGTAAATACATGATCTTTTGGCATTACATAAGGAAACTTTTGGTTGTAATTAAGATTACTATTGGCAAGTCTGCCTCCTACTCTCAGAAGAGAATCATTATCTAAAAATGGACATAAATTTTTTAACTTACTTTTGGAAGAAACACAATTCTTATTTTTTATGGATAGAATATCCTTGCTAAATTGCTGTAACTGTACATACCTGATCAGGATTTTCTCAGCGTCTTCCAATTCTTTAACAGTTAGAGAACCTATTAAATTTTTTCCCTTACAATTGGCTATAAATCTACAAACAAAACTTAATACACGAATAATACGAAGATAGTTATTACTAATGTTAAGAATATGATCTAAAACAAGGGAATTAGAGTTCACATTTAGGTTAACTAAGTCATTATCCTCAAGTTCGAGTTCTTTGGCGTATTCCACATCATCCATATCAGATGAAATTACTTCACAAGGATTAGTCAAAAACCTCTCCTGAGTCAAAAAAGTTGGTCCATACCACCACAAATCATTATGAAGAAGATCTTTAGGTTCAGCTCCACGTGATATCAAATCAGCTGGATTATTGTGAGTGCTAACATGGTACCACTCATGAACAGCAGTCATGCTTCGAATAACAGATACTCTATTAGCAACAAATGTCTTTAGTTGATAAGGTTCCTTCTTAATCCATGCTAACACTATTGACGAATCAGTGAAGTAATAAACCTTGACTATAGGCAGCTGAATGGCCTCTAATATTCTTTTCATTAGTTTTACCAACAGAACTGCACCACAAAGTTCCAAACGAGGAATGGTAATTGACTTCAGAGGTGACACGCGAGACTTGCTGCACAGAAGTCTTGATGAACATTCATTCGAAGATGACATACATTTCACATAAATTGCAGCACCATAGGCCTTCTGACTAGCATCACAGAATCCTATAATTTCTATTTGCTGTAATCCATTGGTTAGAACAAATCTGGGGATGCGATAATCGTTGACTATTTTTAGACTATGCAGAAATTTTTTCCATTCTTCAAAGTAATTTTTAGGAAGAGGTGTATTCCAATTTAATTTTAGAAGCCAAAGTTCTTGTAGAAATATTTTAGCTTTTGTCGTAACAGGTCCAATTAAACCTAACGGATCAAAGAGGCGACCTATTGTTGATAAGACATCTCTTTTCGTTCCTGTTTCTTCAAAGTCAGGTATCTTTAAATCGTAAGAAAAACAGTCTGTAGACGTATTCCATGACATTCCTAAGGCCTTTGTAATCTGAGGCTTATCCGTAACTTGAAAAGAGTAATCCTGAGTTGCACTTTCTTTATTCTTCAATAGTTCTGGATTATTTGAACACCATTTGTGTAACTGCATTCCACCACGTTCTAGAAGACAGGTTAACTGCGTCTGCAACTCCTTGGCTTCTTGCAGCGTATTAGCTCCAGTGATAATGTCGTCCACGTAACAGTCCTTCAGTATGGCTCTTGAGGCATGAGGAAAGTCAGATGCTTCATCCATTGCTAACTGCTTCAGGACCCTTGTTGCCAGGAATGGTGCACTTGCTGTTCCGTATGTTACAGTCCTTAGACGATAAGTCTGCACATGACTACCAACAGATTCTTTCCACAAGATCAACTGCAGGTTTCGTTGAGATGGTTCAATAAGTATTTGTCTGTACATCTTCTGAACATCAGCTCCTAATGCATAGTTGTACTTTCGAAATCTAATAATAATAGAAAATAAATCTTCTTGAGGTATTCGTCCTTTCTTTAATATTGAATTAAGTGATTTTCCATTGCTAGTAGCCGCTGATGCATTAAACACAACGCGAAGCTTGGTAGAGGCTTTCTCTGGCCGATAAACTCCATGATGACTAAGATAATTGCAAGTCGATGCTTCAATTTCTTGAACTTCTTCCATGTGATTCAGATCCTTATATTCCTTGATAAAATTCTTATATAAGGTTTTCATGTTCGAATCGCTTTCTAGTCGTTTCCACACTTGATGCAAGCTTTTCTCAGCCAGCGTTTTCGATTCTCCTAATTCTACACCTTCCCTTATGGGTAACTGAACTACATATCTTCCATCATTTTGTCTATAGTGAGTACGCTTGAAATGTTCTTCACAGTATTTTTCTTCTTCACTCAAAGCATCCTCGATATTTTCAATGGATTCAACTTCCCAAAATCTTTGCAAAATTTCTTCAACTCTTTCTTCACTATTTTGAACTAAACCACAATAATTTACTTCTGAGTTACTCTTGCATGCACCAGACGCGATATATCCAAAAACTGTTTCTTGGAATATCAACGGTTGATTTTCTAATTGAAATTGTCCTTGTTTTAAAATCTCAAAAAACAATTCGGCTCCTAGTAACATATCTATTTTGTTAGGTGTTCCAAATTGCGGATCCGCTAATTCAATATCAATGGGAATATTTAAGGACTGCACTTCTAAACTCCTTGATGGAGTTACACTGGTTATTTTAGAAATAACTAAACAATTAACTGATCTTACATATGTTAAATCCTTATTCGAAATCTGTACATCTAGTTGATAATTAATATTTATAACGTTCTCATTAATTCCGGATACAGATGCATAAATTCTTTCTTTCTTTATATTTAACAAATTAGCAACTCTTTCACAGAGGAAACAACTCATGCTGCCGTTATCAAGTATTGCGCGAACTGGGATTCTTTTTCCTCCTGAATTGCAAACATATATAATTGCAGTCGCCAATAAGACGTTTTTTCTGCGTGTCAAAAGACAACTTGATTGATTTTTATTAGAGACATCTGCGTTCTTGTTTATAATTTCGTCACTCGTTACTTCCGTTTTTGTTTTGTCTAACTTATGTTCGATGGCGCCATTTCTGACCAGGCGATGGATTAATGAATGATGTTTTTTGTGGCATTCCGAACACCTGAACTTAGAATCGCATTTTGCAATTAAATGTTCGTTACTGAGACAGTTTAGACACAGTTTATGGGTTTTAACTATTTCGTATCTTTGATTTGGATTTAGTTTTAAAAATGAATCACATTTATGCAGGGGATGATTATTATTTTTACATATAACACAAATCGAAACACTACCAGTTTTAACCATAAGAGCCTTTGATTTCGAATTTTTTTCTAACGGATATTTCATTTTATTAGTACTACGGTTAATGCTATCCAATAACTGAGATCTTTTCTCTAAAAACGAAATTAATTCATCAAACGTAGGAACTTCCGTAGCATTAATGCTTAGTTCAAATTGTTTGCGCGTTTCAAAATCTAGTTTCTGAAGTACGATATTTAATAACAGAATGTCGAATAAATTATTTTTCTCATATTTTAAAACATTCAAAGCCCTAACGTTTTTAGTAACATTATCTATTACATACCTTATTCCTTTAGACGATTCGAATGTTAAAGTACGTAAATCCATTATTGACTTTATATGCGTCTCAACTAATATTCTTTTATTTTCATACCTATCTTGAAGAGCTTTAAATAGAGAACTAAAAGTATCATCAACAGTTTCAAGATTTTTTGCTTCATCAGTTAATGCAGCCTTTAAATAGTAGAGTTTCTGAACTTCTGTCAGTTGAGTGTTATTCACTATAATGTTTTCGAATTGAAGCTTAAAATTATTCCATTCGGTATATTTACCAGAAAACTTAGGAATTGAATAGAAAAAATATTTATTTAATATTCTGTAAAATACTTAAGTAGTTCTTACTGAACTTTATCGCTTTCCTAATGAACTAACAGATAAAAATTTTCCAAATATAAAAAAAAACTCTCTGTAGGGATATCTTAACCCCTGTAAAAAAAAGAAGTATTTCAATAACGTATGAAAACATTTGATGAAAATAGTCTGTTCTATATCATTGTAAAAAGTGCTCTCTGTCATATCAAATAAAGAGATGACAGACATAGTTTGAAATAATCAAAGGTATGCTTAGTAAAATGGAATAACTCCTTAAAAACGTTTTAACTGCCGAATGATACTGCGGATAAAGAAATAAAAAAATGTTATCTTAGAGAGGTATAGCATTTCCAGAAGGACTGTGTTATTACAAAGCATATACAGCAGCTGTTAGGATAATAGTATCATGAATCATCAATAGTATCATGAAAGACTCGTTATGGGAAATGTCTCACATTTACATTTACATCAGGAAATCCAGAAGACCAAATACAGCCCCCCCTCATTCAGTTGTTGGAAACAGAACCGAAATAAATAACCAGAATTTCGCAGCTTTATGCTTTTGAGCAATGGCATTGGTCGGTCAACTTTAAAAAAAATTGTTTAAACATGTTTAAAACGTATTTAGAAAGAAATATGCTGTTCATGCTTCACTGATTATTTTACCATGAAAAGCATATATATGAGTCTTTAGTGTCTAGAACATGTTGGAAACGGTAATACTTAAACTAAGTACCGCTAGACGACGGCTTGTAGTAATACATTTAACATATCAATTATATTTTTACTTCACGAGTTAATGAGCTTAATATCAACAAAAAAATTTTTTTAGAAAAATAAATAATTGGAACTGGTCTTACAAGTCTGTTTGTTGTTTGCTTACATTCTGTTTTTTGAAAGTATTGGAGTAAATACTAGTTTTTATTTAAAACACATGCAATATTTTGATGACTCGGACGATACGTGATGATGTTTTGTTTTGCCATGGACGACGATAAAACTGCCCAGCCGAATGGCGAAGCTAGCAAGGTGAGTGGGAAAATTCTGCAGTTTTAGGTTGAAAGACTTGACATGTGGTATTATCAAGTACAGGCCCAATTTCAAGTTAGAGGAATCAAGAATGAAGAAACGGTGTTCAATTATTTGGTCACCCAATTAGAACCTATATTTATTGAAAACATGTAGAATATCATAAAAGACTCTACGAGCAGCAAATATTCGGCTTCTAAGGAACGATTAATCGACACTTTTTAAGGAAAGTAAAAATCACCGCATTAAATGTCTGCTCACCGGATTGGACCTTGGCGACATGAAACCCAGCCAGCTCCTTCTCAGAATGAAATCTCTGGGGCTAGACATGTTGAAAAATATTTTGCGATCTCTCTGGCTGGAAAAGATACCAGACTCTTTGAAAAACATTCTGGTGGTTAGTGACGAGACTGGACAAGTTGGTGACAATGGCTGATAAAATTGTGGAGCTAAACTCACGCCAGGAATCGGCTGCCGTCAGCAAATATACAGTGGTGGAAGAACTACAGCAGAAAATTGCCTCATTCAGAGCTCCAAATTGCCAGCATGACTGCCCGCAACTCCAGACCACGGACTCACAACTTCATTAGAAACGGCAGTAGCCGTTCGAGGTCAAGTTGATGAAAATGGTAAATATTGTTATTACCATTTTAAATTAGGCTTAAGTGCTGTCTTGAAAAATGTAAACAACCTTGTGAATGGAAACAGTCGGGAAACGTAAATGTTGTGTCGCGAATTCTGTGTTTTAATTTAAGTTTTTTTAATCATTTAAGTAATCAATTATTTAAGTATTTTATTTGTATTTGTATTTGATTTTTTTTAAATTTGAAATTGTGAAGAGCGTAATGAATATATATATTTGAAAGAGAGTATTTAAAAGTTTTAGGCAATTATTTTTCCTTCAACGGTTCAATTTTCTAACGCAGAAACGAGAGCGTCTTTTAACAGAAGTAACATCTGTGGAAATAGCCTTTTAAGATGACAGTTGCAACTGAATTGTAGTATATGGTTGTTCCCTTGTCTTTGTTACCAAGCTGTAAAAGTGGATACTGTAATGGGCTCCCCGCTGTTCACTTACGTTTCAGCCTTGTGAATGCCGCCTTGTTTATAGCTTCGGAAGAAAGGGAAAGGTTGTAAATTTGGATCTTTGAAGGAGCAGTTTTTGTTGTTTCTTAGATTTTTCGCTTGTTAGCAAGGGGGGGTCGAATTTTTAGTTTCCAGTTTTCGCAGGTGCTGCTGTATACAATGACTTAATTCTGATTCGTTTGGGGGTTTGAACTTGTCCTATTAAATTATAATGAAAAGTCTCGGATTGGCAAGAATTTAATTTTATGTGTAACTTTTGGACCTATAATTGTTAGTGGGAGGAGAGACCGAGTTTTCCTCTGCGCGAGTTTTGAAGTCAGTTTTAATCGGAGTCTTCGAGAGAGTTTTGAGTTTGAATACAGAGGACAAGAAATAGCAGAGAGGGCCTTTGGCCCTGCGGCCAAGCTTAGCTTGGCTTGGGTGGCTTGCACTTGCGTTCTGCGGACGGACTCGGCTTTTAGCTGAAGAGATTTGCGATGCTGCGGCTGTGTTTGCCGGAATTTAGGAGATAAGTTTTGATACAGAGAAAAGAATTAGCAGAGAGAGCTTTTGGCCCTGCGGTGTACCCCGGCGGGTGGCTCGCGCTTGCGATGCGGCATGATAGACCTATTCAAGTCGAAGATGTGAATAATGGAGAATTTTTCCTGAAATTTATGCGAGAAGTAGAACTCAGAGCGAACTCTTCCGAGTTTGAAGCGGGTTTTACCTTAAAACGGAAGTGAAATGTCTCGTACCAAACAGAAGCTTTTCCTTCGTGAGAAGAATAAAAATTCAACATTCTGTCTTCGCTCGAAAATTCCTGTTGTCGCTATCAGCCGAAGCACCTGAGTGTCATCTTGTTTATTACCTTTGTTTCTCCTTCAACTTTAATACTTCAGAATATTTGATTGCCGATCTTCTTCATTATGGTTCTACAAGTGGTCATTTTTCGTGGTCTTTATTTGTAACTCATTACCTCGAACCAGTTCAACGGCGGAATTCCTCTGCAGCCTATAGCTTCTTATCATGATGATTCCGGAAGTCAACTGTGAGTTACTTAATATTTTATTTCATAAGATTATTTTTTTAGTAGTTTAATTTAAACTGATCTTGCTTAATTTGGGGAGAAAAAGGAAAATTTATTTGAAAATTTAAAAAAAAAAAGAAGAAGAAGATTGTTTGTGTCTTGGAAGAATTTATTGTCAAAAATAAGAAATTTATGTTAATTGTAATTTCTATAGTAGTTTCTGTGAAATCCAGTTTAAATGATTCATTTAATGTACCAGTTATTCTAAGTAATCGTTGTTGTGTTAAAATTCAAAATTGTTATCTTGATGAATGACTCTTGGAGAAATTTAAGGTAGAATATTAACTGCATTTGTATGTAAGGGTAGTCTGGCCAGGTCTCCCATAAATTTAGCCTAGATATTTAATAAATGAGTTTAATTTTATGTTATTACAGGCATTTGTGTTTTTTTTTTGTGTTAAGTAGTTGGTCTGTTCAGTCACTCCATTTGTTTGAGCCGTGAGGCTTTTAAGAAACATGGAGATTTTTGCTTGGGGTTATTGAAAAATATTTATGCATTTTAGGGTACTCACAACGCGCCCTGTTTTTAGCAAATATGTACTAACCACTTATTAATGATTCTTTGAACATGTTTTAAGATAAAATTTGAAATGACTTTTAGGTGCCAGGAAAGTTAAAACTAGTGCTTTTTAGTAGCGGAACTGATTGATTTGTGTTTGAATTTTTCTTCTCTGGTGCCTAGGAGGTTTTTATTAATGAATATGAACTTGTGATTCTTGACTTTATTTTAAAATGAGTGAATTCTAGAAATGTTTTAGTTAAAATCGTATCTTATTCTACCGAGTACCAGAAAAGATTTATTCCTTCTTGTGTTTTTTTTTTTCAGGTTAAGCTTTATTAAGATGAATTTGCCTTGCTATGTGTGAATTAATTGATTTAAGGAAGAGTTAATTTTTTAATATTATTTTGAATCAGATCAATCAATTAGTTCCTTCCTCAGCTTTCTAACTAGTTCATTTTAGTAAGTTATATATTTATTTTAGTTTGTCCGGCGCCAAGAGAAGTTGAGTAAGCGTTTAAATTTTAAAAAATTAATAGTAAAACCCGCAAATTTAATCTATTTAACATAAATCAGAAGAAAACTCAGCGGCCAGTTCTACTTTAAGCAATTATAATTGCTGCAAATTCCGACTATATGTCACCGACAAAAAATCGGGATTGCAGTTTTTAGTGGACAGTGGAGCCGACGTATCCCTAATCTCGGCAACTACAGCAGGAACTATGCCTTGTCCCTATACATTATATGCTGCCAATGGCACAGAGATCCCAACTTATTGTGTAAGAACTTTAAATTTTGTCTTGGGACTCAGACGACAATTGCAATAGCCATTTATCGTCGCCAAGATTAATAAAGGTGTCAATGGGGCTGGTTTTCTCAATCATTTTCAACTATTTATTGATATTCATAACAGAAAATTGATTGATAGCTTTGCTCAGTTATCCGTAAAGGTTGCAGTTAGGTCTATCTCAGATGAATCAGCCCACTGCATAATAACTATAAATCAAAGTTTTATAAATTATCTAAATCTTACCCATATT
Organism: Stegodyphus mimosarum; assembly: GCA_000611955.2. Lineage (NCBI taxonomy): Eukaryota > Metazoa > Arthropoda > Arachnida > Araneae > Eresidae > Stegodyphus > Stegodyphus mimosarum. The sequence goes on along the minus strand of KK113608.1, from coordinate 549,587 downwards.
TAACTAAGCCATATTTTTTCAGTACCTCACGTAAACATGACGTGAAGCATCACATCACCCAAAGGGGTGCCTGTGCATTCACGAGCCTTGAAATCCTGAAACATTTGCCTTAGCAAAGCAAGAATTTCAGTTCATGTTGGAGAATGGAATCATTCAACCTTCGAAGTCTCAGTGGGCTAGTCCCTAACATTTTAGTTTGTAAAAAGGATGGAACAGTTAGAGCCTGAGGGGACTATGGACGGTTAAATGACAAAATCATACCTGACTATTACCCGATTCCCAGAATCGAAGATTTTCCTTCTTATCTTGCAGGGTAAAAAATATATTTTCAAAGATTGATCTAGTAAAAGCATACTATCAAATACCTGAAGAAGACAAACCAAACACCGCCATAATTACCCCTTTCGGTTTATTTGAATTCAATATTATGAGTTTCGGACTCTGAAATGTGTCAGCTACCTTTCAGCGTTTCATTAACAAAGTTTTCTTGGGTTTGGATTTTCTATTTCCATATTTAAAAGATGTGTTAATAGCATCATCATCTGAAGATGAACACAAGCAACATCTGCAGATAGTGTTTGAGAGACTGAGAAAATTTGGCCTTCCTATTAATGTATCGGAATCCATTCTGGGAATAGACCAAATTGAGTTTCTGAGTTATCTGATTACTGCTAAAGGATCGTGTTTCTTTCCTAGCAAAGTCCAAGTCATCTTAGAATACCCATTGCCTGGGACTCTACAAGACTTGTGCACCTTCTTGGGTATGATAAATTTTTATCGCAGGTATTTGAGAAATGCTTCTCAAACACAGGCATCAATGCGTAAGTTTCAAAGGACGCAGAAAAGAGAGATAAAAGAAAAGTCCCATGGACTGAGGAGGCAATACAACAATTTGAAAAATCAAGTATGATTTAGCTGATGCTGCCTTTTTGTGTTTCTCCTCACGTGGACTTCCGTTATCATTGTGAACTGATGCGTCAGACTGGGCTATTTGCTCCCTACTACAACAGTTTGAGGCAGAAAACTGGAGACCAATTACTTTCTATTCAAAAATATTGAATGACGCTCAGAAATCTTACAGCACCTACGATCGTGAACTCTTGGATATATACTTAATAATATACCTTTCAGTGAAACGTTTCAAGTATATGCTAGAAAGTAGAGAATTTGTAGTTGTAACGGATCACAAGCCATTGAACTTCGCCTTTAAGCAAAAAAAAAGAAAGCATCCCCGAGACAACTGCGTTAACTACAATATATTTCGCAGTTCACCAGAAATATTCGGCATATTAGTGAACAGGAAAACGTGGTTGCGGACATTACCACGGATCTCTGTTATTGATTATAAACAAATTGCCGAAGAATAAAGTACAGATCTAGATTTGAAAGATTTAATGGAAAGTGACAGGACACTTAAATTTAGCTAGTCCGTACTTCCATCTTCAAACGTTTTATAGTCATACCTCACAAAAGAAGATTCGGACTTATATTCCAGCTAATTTCAAGAAAAAACGTTTTGATCAAATTCATAGTTTTTTATACCCTAGCATTAAATCTACCATTAAATAGATGACTGCTAGTTTTGTGTGGTTTGAAATAAAAAACAAGTAAAAGATCGGGCCGAAGCATGTATCAGATGCCAAAAATGTAAAGTTACTAGGTGCACCAAATCTAAATTTGCGAAATATCCAGAACAAGATACACGTTTCAGTGTAGTGCATATCGATCTCATAGGCCCATTACTCCCTTCAAATGGATACATATATTGTTTAACCTGCATCGACTGATTTATTGGCTGAATGGAAGTTATCCCATTACCATACATCACTGCAGAAGTTTAAGCAAAGCCTTTTATGAGCATTAGATTTGCAGATTTGACGTCCCATATAAAATTATTATGGATCAAGGAACACAGTTTGAATCACAGTTGTTCAGAAGTTTGACTGTAACATGTGGGGCTAAAATCATTCACACTACAGCGTACCATCCCCAATGAAATGGGAAAATTGAGAGGCTTCATAAAAATTTGAAGACTGCTATAAAAGCGCATAATAACGCTCAGTGGAGTGAAACACTACCAGCAGTTCTGTTGGGTCTACGATCTGACACAAATCACTCGATAGCCCAAATAGTATACGGAACAACCATTAAACTACCTGGTGAATTTTTTTATCCACCCAGTTTCAAAGTTGACCCTGCTACCTTTGTGGGTAAGCAAAACTACATGGATAACTTTAAACTGATCAAAACACGGTGTGCTATCCATCAGAAAGTTTTTGTCCATAAAGATATAAAGTCATGCCCTCTTGTTTTTGTGAGAACAGACAAAGTGAAAAAGCCACTTAAAACAACTTATACGGGACTGTTTCAAGTATTTGAGAGACATAAGAAATATTTTTCTGTGCTCGTTAAAAGCAAAACAGTTAATATTTCTGTTCACATATATTTCTGTTGTAAAGCCTGCATAATGCTAGCTACTGATTCTGCTGCTGTACATGGCAAAGTGATTGTGTATAACAAAACTAACCAACATTCAAGCGAAAAGTTTTCCCAAGCTACGGATGACAGCAAAACTCTTACAGCCAAGACCCGATCTGGCAGACAGGTAAAATTGCCGCCAGGTTTCGAGATTGAAATTAATCCTACAACTGAGTCTCTCCGTTCCTCACACTACGAATAGTTAGTGTCATAACATAGTTACTGGTGAGAGAGTAATGTTGGAAACGGTAATAGTTAAAATAAGTACCGCTAGATGACGGCCTTGTATTAATATATTTAACATATCAATTATATTTTTACTTCAGAAGCTCATGAGCTAAATATATTTATAGGGTTTTTTTAAAAAAAAATAAAGAATTATAACTGGTATCACAAGCCTGTTTGTTGTTTGCTTACATTCTGTTTTTAAAGTATTGGAGTATATACCAGTTTTTATTTAAAAGGCACGCGATAAACACATGCTTATTAAAGATTTTTATTACATACTTGGTTTCATTCCTGTCAGAAGAAACAGGAATGACAATAATAATTTTGCTCTCCCACGAATTTCTTAGATGTCCTATATGTTTATTTTCAAATTATTAAAGCCATTATTTGTGAGATATGTGAAGTAAAATATACTATACAATCACACTTCAATATAACGAAAGTCTGCTTAACGAATTACTAAGAGAATATTTTTAAAAGTGACGCTGACCAAGTACTTATTTCGTCATAAAAAGCAGCGAAGTGCATTCTGTATTAAACTATATTATATAAACTTATACATATACTATTGGAAAAAATTTCCTCAATAATAAAAACTGAAAAAACGCACATTGACGCTCTCTTGATACGATGTTAAGAGAAACATGCAAAGGCGAGTTCAAGGCAGAAATGAAGGCTACACCTATATTTCTTCACATTACTGCATTTAATGACAACAAAACCACAATACAAAATTTTCAAAACGTACAAATTAATTTTCATACGTGTAGGTTTGAAAGAGGCATATAAATTGAATAATATTCTCTAAGAACCATATATTTCTAATAAAAGCACATAATAGTAATATTAAAGAGAATTTTTTATTAAGTAAGATTAATCATAACATACCTTACCGCATTCTCCAAAAAACTCTCAAAACAATCTCGCTCTAGAGCCAGATCATTCTCTAACTTAATCCTTTTACAATACAAGAAACTACCAATGTTACTAAAAAATTTTAACTTAAAATTGTATTTATAAACAAATACTATCAATAATCCCTTACTTGTGTTTAAAGGAATAATTTTAATCAGTCAGTCAGGTCTATTCTTTAATAAGTCATCTTTCAATTTCACCTTAGGTAGATATTTTGTTAAAATATCCACTTCTTGATTTTGTGAACAAACAAACTGAGGAATGATTTGATTCATTTCATATTCATCTTTTACAAAGAAATATTTTCGGTTAAAGTGCCTTGAACTACTACTTTGTTTTGGTTTTTTTATCCAATCTATTAATGCTCGACAGTCTGTTCTAATTTCTATTGGCTTTTCAATTAGATCATTGTCCCAGTTCTTCAAGTAAAAAGATGTACCACTTAAATTTCACATGCACATTCACAGAACGCCAAAAGTTCAGCTTCCGTTGTAGATAGAGGAACTATTCTTTGTTTGTTGCACTTCCAATTTAATAAAATAACCTCCAAATCATTTTCGATCTTCAGTGGTACACCAACTGGCATCTGTAGTAGTATTTAATTTCCCTTTGAAGTATCTATTAAACATGCATTTTGTGTTCCTTTAATGTATCTAAATGTCCTTTTCACAGCTTTCCAGTTTTTTCTTTGGGATCTTGACAAATTACTTACGGCAAAAGCTAAGTCTGGCCTTGTGCCTGTTGCTCGTAAGTACATTAATGAACCTAACGCTTCTTGATATTTTGTCGTCGACGCAGGTGGCGAAGATGCTATGTCATCAAGATTTTCACCCAATATTCTTGGAGTCTTGACAGGTTTACATTCATTCATTTCAAAGTTTTTTAAGATTTTAGTTTTATAATTTTCTTGATTGAGTATAAGTTTTCCAGATTCTTGCCGGATGTCTATTCCTAAAAATTTGTGTGTGTTAGTGACTTCTCGTAATGTAAACAATTTACATAGTTGAGAGATGATGTTATCTATCTCAGAATTTGAATTTCCAATCACAATTAAGTCATCCACATACACTGCTATGATAAGATAGTTGATCTTATCTTTATAAACATAAACACATAGATCTGATTTTAATCTAGTTAAATTCCTTTCCTTGAGAATTTTACATCATTCTTCATACCAACATTTTTCTGATTGTGGTAATCCGTATATACTTTTGTTCACAAGATATACTTTGTTGGGATCTGATATGAATCCAGGTGGTTGTTCCATGTAAATTGGTTTATCCAAGTATCGATTCAAATATGCAGTTTTTTCATCCAAGAATCTTATTTTGTAGTTTTTGCAAACTGCAGTCGATAACAATATTCTAAAAGTTTCAAGTCTCATTACTGCACTAAATCCATCTTCATAATCAATTCCTTTTCTTTGATTAAATCCGGTTGTTACTAGTCTTGCTTTGTAAATTATTTCTAAATTTCCCTTTTTATCCCTTTTTGAGAATATCCAGCGGCTTTTAATAACTTTCTTATTGATGGGTCATTCAACTAATTCCCAGACTTCATTAGCCTCCATTGAACTCATTTCCTGTATCATTGCATGTAGCCAGAATTTACTTTCAGCGGATTCTACAGCTTCCTCATATGTCTTAGGTAATTCTTCCCTTGTATTGACTAACTACATAATCTTTTAATTTTTCTGGGGGCTTTGTCGCTCTCGCTGGTCTTTTCTGTACAGAATATTCATGACTATCATTTCTAGGTTCTTCATTTATTTGTGGATACTCTATTATTAGCAATATCCAATGAATTGTTTTTGTCGTGTTCATGAGTGTTTGATGATAAAATTTTCTCAGCTTCTTCATCTGTTATATTATTACTCCAAAGGGGATTTGTCCCTGAAGTACTATTGTTTTTGTTTTGCGATTTTGCTTTGGAAACATTAAAAGTCTGAATCAGTTTTCAAACTGTTGCCACAAAATATTGCAGCCCTGTAATATATTTAAAGAAATTAAATAATGAAGTATCTGCATAAATGTATGCATATTTCTCCAAATGTGATAAAACAACGGTACTTGGAACCATCCAATTTTGAATAACGTACAGTTGGTCACAAAAGTATTTGAACACCGGTACCCTATCAGAAAATTACAAGAGGTCGTTTTCTTCATCCCCCCCAATCTTGAAAAACGGACTCTTTGAACCATTCCCCGAATCTTGGAAAATGGACTCTTTAAACGGACTCTTGAACGATCTTTCTGAAGTGGGAAACCATTTTTTGGAACTAGGGGGGAAAACTGAAATGGTTTTCTTTGAACCCTCCATTTTGAAACCTAACGGGTTATTCAATGAATCTGGAAAAGTTATGTCCGACATTGGTAATATATATATATTTATTTATTTTTAATATTACAATCATATAATTTATATACGAAGAAATTCTTTAAGATATTTCCGATATAATTTCAGATATTGTATTCCATAACATTCCTCTCATATTTGAAGTTAAGTTATCTAAACAATCTTTCACTAATAAATCGCTCGTTAAATTCTCTAAGTCCATAAAATCGTCCTTCACATAAGGATTTTCTTGACTTTCTTGGTCGTCCGAAGGAAAGAAGGAAAAGAGTGCATTTGGAAAAAAGATAATCTTTCTTCCCGATGCACCCGTTTCCTTCTAGACCCATTTTTTTGCCTCCTCTCAAATTTTTCTTGAAGGAGAAGATGTTTTTACTTAGAAGGTGATCATTCCCCGGAAATTCAGAAATGGAGGATCCGTTTGAGTTTTCACACCCCTTTTTTCAGGTAAGTCAGTTTGACACATTTTCATTGAATATCGTTTTGGATAACAGTCCTTTGTATTGTTCATGCTGATATGAGTAGTTATATAGCGCACTCCCAGATTATACATGGTCATAAAAGGGAATCTTTCACCTGTATAGAGAAGTCGGTACACAAGTTAATTTGGAATAACGCGGACAAGTGGCTGGGTAAGAACACTATAGACCTAGACGGAAAGTTGATTGTTTTTAGGATTCGTATCCACCAGATGAAGCATTTCTTCGCTGAAGAGGACAAAGCTTCCTCTTCCTTTCTCAGAACTGTGAATATCTTGCAGTTTCCGGAAGCAATGGTCCTCTTCGAAAAACGCCGATAAAATATCCCATGCTCTTTTGCTGGAAGTCGGGATGAGAGGTAGAATTTCTGTTGCATTCCAGAAGAGCCGTCCTTCATCGACATAACATTGAACTGATATAAACTCGTTATACAAAATACGAATCATCATAATGCTCTGAAAAAAGTATGAAGAAAATGATTTCCGCTCGCCTCTCTATATATACGAGAAGACCACGTGATGTAGGGCGTGCCTATTTGGAATGGACCAATCTACCCCCCCCTTTCATGATTTTTTTTATAAAGACTAAACTAAAACTGGAACACTGAAAACTAAACTGAAACACATATTTAAAAAAAACTTATTGTTAATTTTTGTAATGTCTTAAGACATTATAAAAATTAACGTTTTATTCTAAGAACTCCTATTCTATTCTAAGAACTTCTAGTCTATTCTTGGAAATTCCAGAAATCTTGAAAATTCCAAGAATGGAATTGATTTCCCAGAATAGAATGGAAGTTCTTAGCAGAAAACGTTAATTTTATAGACATTATAAAAATTAACAAAAAGTTTTTTCTTTAGTATGTGTTTCAGATTCTCTGAGAAATATTTCCCAGCTTGGTTGACAAATTACTTCAAATGAATTTATCTATTTAAGCAATCCCGATTTTCCGTTCAACTATTAAAGATGCAACAACCTAGTCAGCTAAGACCTTTAACAAGGCTGTTGGAAAATTGTGATTCTATCCTATTAGACGAAAGGGTGAATAGTTTCAGAGAAAAATATTTTTTTTTACAGTGCCTTAGCAAATTTTCGTAAAAGAGTTTCCAAGAGAGTGACCCAAAAATGGATCATGGAAGGAATTGAATGCATTGCACTGATTCCTTCCACGACCCATTTTTTTGGTTCTCTCTTCTCCTTGTTTACTCATCGACGAAAGAGAATTCATCATCACCTAATTCTTGTTTCTGTATGATGATTTCGGAGAGGTGATGGACCCCTAATTGAGTGAGGAAAAAAATGGGAGTTTTTAACATCTCATTTTCCACAGTGTCTTTGAGGACAATGTATGTTACACCGTCCTCCACGATTCTTGTGAGAGGTTCCATAAAGATTCGACGCATCCAAGGAAACAGGAATTCGTTGTGAAGGGCTTTCCGGGCGACATACGCAGCTTCATCTTATGTGAGAATAATCTGATGAGCTGGACCCCATTGTTTGGAATAATTATACAATTTTCTGAGCAGAAGAAATGTGTCCAGATCTGGGAAAAAGAGTTGCAGAATACTGGACGTATGGCTGCTCTTCGTAGGTAACAGGTTGGCGATATCTTTAGCATCCCAGAACAGGAATCCCATATCCACATACGCGTGCACGAAAAGGGTAGAGTTATACTCCAGTTTGAGCAGCATGGCTTCTTATAATAAAAAAGTTCGCTGGCGATCTGTTTAAATACTCTTCAGAAAGGAGGGTCACGTGGTCGAAAGGAGAACAAGATTAGTCCATTACCTTTATAAAAAATAAAATCATGAAAGGGAGGGTAAATATGCCCATTCCAAATGGTCATGTCCTACATCACGTGGTCTTCTCATATATATATAGAGGCGAGCGGAAAACATTGTCTTCATACCTTTTTCAGAGCATTATGATGATTCGTATTTTGTATAACGAGTTTATATCAATTCGGTGTTATATCGATGAAGGACGGCTCTTCTGGAATGCAACAGACATTTTACCTCTCATCCCGACTTCCAGCAAAAGAACATGGGATATTTTATCGGTGTCTTTCGAAGAGGACCATTGCTTCCGGAGACTGCAAGATATTCAGAGTTCTGAGAAAGGAAGAGGAAGTTTTGTCCTCTCCAGCGAAGAAATGCTTCATCTGGTGGATGAGAATCCTAAAAACAATCAGTTTCTTGCCTAGGTCTGTAGTGTTCTTACCCAGCCACTTGTCCGCGTTATTCCAAATTAACTTGTGTACCGACTTCTCTATACAGGTGAAAGATTCCCTTTTATGACCATGTATAATCTGGGAGTGCGCTATATAACTACTCATATCAGCATGAACAATACAAAGGACTGTTATCCAAAACGATATTCAATGAAAATGTGTCAAACTGACTTACCTGAAAAAAGGGGTGTGAAAACTCAAACGGATCCTCTGTTTTTGAATTTCCATGGAATGATCATCTGCTAAGTAAGAAAACCTTCTCCTTCAAAAAAAATTTGGGAGGGGGCCAAAAAATGGGTCTAGAAGGAAACGGGTGCATCGGGAAAAAAGATTATCTTTTTATCCAAATGCATTCCTTTCCTTCTAGACCCATTTTTTTTATCACTTCTTCAAACCAATCTTGGAAATTTTTTTCGATTCTTAAAACAAAATCTATACGAAATTTTTTTTTAAAACTCATCTCCTTTTCGATACAAGAGATTATCATAAATTATAAGAGTCAATCTTTCTTTTTCATCTGTATAAGATTTTATAAAGTCCATTTAAGTTACCGTTTTCCTATATAGACGCGATTTCTTTTTTGATTGGAACTCCTGCACTTAAATGAAAAGAATTTATATAGATCATCACAAGTCCATTCTTAAAGCAAATGGGCTGTAAAAATTTTTTTCTAAGAGCTTAGAGAAAATGTGAAACACATATTAAAAAAAAAACTTTTTGTTAACTTTTATAATGTCTTTAGACATTATAAAATTAACGTTTTCATTGAGAACTCCTACTCTATTCTTGAAAATCTAATCTACTCAATCTATTCTTGGAATTCCCAAGATTCTTGGAAATTCCAAGAATGGAATAGTTTTCTAGGAAAACCAAGGAAGAAAACGTTAATTTTAGTGTCTAAAGACATTATTTTGACATTACATTGAAAGTTTTTTTTTTAAATATGTGTTTCAGATTTGAGAAATTTTTTACTAGCCTCATTTTTCTAAAATCGTTTTCTTAAAAAACCTCACGTGTCTTCTGCAATGAAAATGGTAAATTCGATAGGATCTGTTTGAATACATTTCACTGCAAAAGTATTAGGAGCTTTACTTAGGAATTCCTCTTTTAACAGAAGCTCATTTGGAACAGGATCATTCACTATGGGTATGGGATAGTTCTTCAATCATTCAATCTTTTCTTGTTCGACAATTTTTTCAAAATTCATGGAAGAGTTAAAATGATCGTGGTTGAGAATATAGCATTCATCGGTTTGGATGAGGGATTCCTGTAGGATTTTGTGCAACCAATCGCTAAATTCAATTTCAATCTTCTTTTTGTTCTTAAGATGATCCATCATAGCATTAATTTGCGAAAGGATTAGAAAAACGGCCGTGGATTCATATTTGGCTCGTTTCACCAACAAAATTCTTTTATCCAAGATAGAAATATAACAAGCCGTTAAAACATTTTCATCTTTCAGAAATTGTTGCAGCATCGTGGGACCCATTAAATTATAACCCACACATTTCGAAACATCTGAAGCTTTCAAGTAAACAACTCCTTGGATGATAAAGAACGAAATCCTATAATTTTTATATCTGAAAGGAATACATGTGGTTATCTCCATGATATCCAAACATGGCTCTCGTTTGCTGTTTATATATATATAGAGAGAGACTTCCCCACCCCAACCTAGGTTATTTCGCTTCCTACTTAAAAACGTGATATCATTGAGAAAGGTCATAATTTTTTTCGTTTTCCTTTTTAAAAAAGATAACGTCATCTGGGGGACTATGAAAAGCTGAGAAGGAGCCCCACTAGAAGCGTAGCCATGTCCCTGATAGATGTTTTAACGACCCAGCCGATTTCGAGTGCGGTTGATTTGAGGACCCTCTCCGACATTGGAAATTTAAAAGTCTTTTTAGCAACTCATTGTGCCAAATGTATTCCTCATTTACCGGCTAACAAAATCAGTGTTTACTTTAAACATGTTGTGGAATCGTCGGAACTACTTAATCAGAATATGGAGAAGAACTTAGTGGACTGTCAAGAGACTAAAGATTGTAATCCTTTCTCTTGGAACCGGGTGGATCAAGCTTTAAGACGACCCATTCAAACGGGACACAGATATACAGATTTCAGAATGAGTTTCCGATGGAAAAATATTTTTCTCACCAAGAGTTATTTCACGTTTAGACTGAGAAAGACAGACGAGGACGAAATTCATATTTATCAAACCACAGCCTCCCCGATCGTCCAGTACGAATTATCCTCCAACTCCTGAACTTTTAAATCTAATTGCCAAGGAGACATATTTCAAAGCGATCGACGAGAAAAAAATGTCCTACTTAATTCTTAATTTTCAAGAATATGTTTTGCCAATATCTTTTAATTTATGATTTTATTTCCCATTGTATGTTACAACCTGTGTGACGAGACAGTTTTTACTTTTCTTTTTATGGCAGCGTGTTCAGTAATTGTTATTACAGTTACTATACCATGCATACCCTGTATATTTTTAACATGTTCTTTTTTTGATCATTTTTATGCTTAATACATGTTAATCCAGATGAATCTCTGCTTATTTAATTGTTTTCATTCGTAACATTAGAGGCCCAAGATACTCTAACTGCGCGGAAAAAAAATTAGAAGCAAAGTGGAGATAAATGTTTGTTGTCAAATTATTTGGCAAAAATGGAAGCTGCAAGAATATAAGTTAAGCCATTACGCGTAAAAGTGGTCTATTTGGAAATATCGAATACGTTTGTATTACGTTATCACGAAGAAGCTGTAGAAGTCGTGAAAGAAAAATTGAAAAAGCCAGTGGAGCCTGATCGAGCTGCCGCCAAAGATATTCGAAAGAGATATAGAGATAGTGTGAAGGTTTCTAATAAAGGCAATAATTGCGATATGATGGTTCTTGCGAACTCCGTGACTGAAGATACTTTACAAAAAGTAGTAAGATTTAACAGCCCAAACGACATTTGGCTCGAACTTCGCGAAATATTCAAAGATTCCTTTGATAACGAACTTTATAACATATGTTCACAGTTCTTCAAATTCACTTGGTCAAATGTCATGTCATTTATTGAAATTGAAAAATTTACAGAACGAAATGAACAATGGACTTCAAAATAAGGAAGAAAACACACTCCCAAAAATGCTGTTATTTGTGAAATATTGGATAATCTGTCTCTCAGTTATCGTACTTTCAAATCGAGTTGGTTACTTCTTAGTGATAAAAAGAGAACTCTAGACGAATCATCCACACAGTTGTGCACTCATAAAAGAGAATTAAGGAAAGATCCACATTTCGTAGAAACTTTAGGTCACGAAGCATTGATAGCAAATTCAAAATTTAAACAGAAAACAACCCATAACAAGAACAGAACGGTTAGTGTAATTATTCCCGTCAGAGAGTACACTGAGTCAGAACATGCAAGAAGTGGATAGCTGACGCAGAACCATCAAAACCTAGTCTACATACAGGGCCAAACAAATTACCAAATGAAGGGGATAAGAATAATATTGCTGCAAATATGACACGTCTAGTTACCAAACGAATTACCTAATTAAGGAGGTAAGAATAATGTTGCTGCAAATATGATACTCCTAGATTAGGCAATATTTTCTGTTGAAACAAATTCTGATGGTCGGTTTCTTGAAGATTTAGATTTGAAATTCAGATGAATGGAGCCTCAAAATATGTTGCCAACTACAGTGTGTATTTTATAGACTTTGGAAATTTTGAGCTTACCCACAGCATACTATAGCAAATGGAAAGTCATTACCAGTAATTGGAAAAGCATTATTAAGATAATGACCATTGTAAATGGTATGAATCAAATGAAAAACTTTGAAAATACCTGGTATGTTCCGGAAATAAGTAAAATCTGTTTTTCGTGTTAGCAATTCAAGATAAAACCAGAACAGTGTATTTGAATCAACACTGAAGGACTGCTATTTAAAAATACATGGCGAAATAGCTCTGCATGGTACAAAAAGGTCCGTGAGGGTCTCTTCAAAGACTCAATGAAGACCTTAGTTCCTAAAACTCACATTGACATAAATGTGATCTAGAATAATGAATCGACGCTTCAGCATGAACAATAGGGTCACCAGAATAAAAGGCAGGTAAAGGCCATTGTTGAGAAAGAGTTGAATATTAAGATTAAATCTGATATGAAATTATGTGAAGCTTGTGTATTTGGAAAAGCCCACAGCTTAAAGATGGGAAACAGAAAAAAGGTTACAAAAGCTGGAGAGTTGTTCTCGACAGATATTTGTGGACCATTTGATGAATCATTTAAGAAATGTCGATACTTAACAATCTTCAAAGAGCCTACACTAAATTTCGATACTGTTTTTTTCTTAAACCACAAATCAGAAGTAAAGGATGTGCTTGAAAATTTCATAGCTCATGCTAAGAACTTAGGGCATAAAATTTAGGAGAATGGTGGAGTGTTTGACAACCAAGCAGTTCAAAAGATCTTGAACAAGCATGGAATCTCGCAGAGGCTCACGGCTCCATACACACCACAGCAAAATGGCAATGCTGAACAAGAGAGCAGAGCAGTTCTCGAAATGACCAGAATTTCCATATATTTGAGTGAAGAAATGAGCTTTCCAGTTTCCCTATGGGAGTGTACTTCTTCACTGCAATTTACATGTTGAATAGGACGTGGACGTTATCACTTCCTAAGTGAAGCCCTTATGAATTATGAGTGGGAAAGAAACCCAGAAAAAACATATGCCCATAATTGGATCAGCCTGTTCCAGTTCAGAAGTTCATGTTTGTTCAGTTCATGTTCCAGTTCAGAAGAGGGCAAAGATGAACAAAAAGGCAACTAAAGGCTATCTCGAGTAATTTAGTAAAACTAAAGTGATTTACTCCAGTAATTTAGTACTTTTAATCTGAAGCTTCAGTGTGCTTTCTAGTTAAGTGCTATTTACTTCACACGCAGCTATGTGTGGATCTCCCTCTCTCTCTCTTTCGGCTGATGTAGTCTCGCATTATGTATAGTTATCTTTGTTGTCTATTGTTGTGCTTCCTTTTGCTCTTGCGTCTGAAGGTGGAAACAAACATATTATTTTGTATTACATGTTTAGACTTACCTCCCTTTTTTAAAAATTATGTTGAATTTTTACTTTCCTGACTTAAATTAAAGTTAGTTTCCTAACTAGATTTTAAATTGTTATGTAACTGGACCCCCTAATCCTTTTTTCCCCGCTTTGGCTTTGCCAGCGCTTTTAACTAGTTCAAGCACACTTACAGATTTGGAAGCAGCACACTCCTGATCTGAGTTTTTTAGCTTCGTTTTTCCTTCTGATGAGAAGCAAATGTTCAGGAGGGCTCAATTACTGGAACAAAGCGTCCTTCCCTTTTTCATTTAAATAGGTTAGGGTTTTCAACACCTCTGTGAACATTATGTGGATATGTGCGGTCATCATGTTCACCAAAAGAACTTCACATTCCATTACTGGTTGATTTCTAATTACTTATTATCATGAGACAATAACTATAAATATCCGCTAAGAAGGAAGTGAAGTTCAATAAAATTATTTAATCCAGCATTTATTAAAAATTAAAAATTGAATAAAGTATTGAATGCAGTTACATCTCCAGTGCAAGCATCTGACTAAAAAAGTTTTGTATTTAACCGTTCAGTCCCAGAATGCACTTCGATTTCAAGTCTCATCTAGTGGGGATAGAGGGAACAATTCCCCACAGTACCCCCCAAGTACCACAGGTACGAGAGGTTAGAGATACCGAGAGTTAAACCGAACCTTCCGTCCAGAGCGGGTGATTGTTGGTGCTGTAGTGTTGCACGAGGTTTCAGCGGGATTAGACTCAGGAGAAGGCACTGTGCGAGATGAAGGCGGAAGAATGGCACGAGTATTGGAAGCAGATGGGATGACGGCTGAAGGATGAGGTCCAGGTGGATAATCATCAACCAGGAGGAATGCTGGCTTAAGGCGATCAATACTAACGGTAGCTGTCCTATTCTGGATGTAAATGGAGAAATGCTTTGCCGATCGGGAAAGAACTTGATAGGGGCCGTCGTAAGGTGCGTGGAGTGGCTTCCGAATGCCATCTCGTCTGAGGAAGACATGGGTGCAGGTCTGAAGTTCCGGGTGGACGAATGGTGTTGAGATGTCATGAGATGATGCTGGTTTAGGTGATAATCTGTGCATGGTTTCACGTAAGTGGCTCAGAAATTCGGATGGTTCAACATTCCTAGTTTCCACAGGGTCTAAGAATTCGGATGGAAGTGTAAGAGAGGAGTCATAGACCAGTTCTGCTGCCATGCACTGAAGAAGGCAGATCTTAGCCCGAGAAGAACTAGAGGCAAAGATTGCGTCCAACGAGGATTGTTGTGACATTTGAGAGACTGCTTAAGGAAGGGATGGAGGTGCTCGACAATACCGTTGCTGGCAGGATGATATGGAGACGAGCGAGTGCGCTTTGTCCCAAGCAGAGATGTCAGCGAAAGGAGAAGCGCTGATTCGAATTGCCGGCCTTTGTCCGTTGTGATGATGGATGGTACCCCAAAACAGGAAATCCAGCATTGGATAAATGTACGGGCAACCGTCTCTGCAGAAATGTCAGCCAAAGAAACGGCTTCTGGCCAACGTGTAAACCGGTCGATGCAAGTAAGCAGGTAGCTTGAACCATTGGAAGGCGGAAGAGGGCCAATTAAGTCGATGTGGACGTGGTCGGAAAAGTCTGAAGTGGACTCTTAGTATGGCGAAAGATCTTGGATCGCTGGCACGGAATGCAAGCACGGCACCACAAAGTAACATCCTTGGAGATTGATGGCCAAACGAAACCTGCGAGAATAAGTTTTTAGTAGCACAGACACCTGGGTGTGAGAGGTTGTGCAACGAGTTGAAGATCTGTTTACGAAATTTAGGCGTAACATAACGTCTAATCCGCTTATCACCAGTGTCACATAATATTTTTAAATCAGGGGTGAGTTTCAGCGGTTGCAGCTTCAGTGAACATTTAGGATCATTGATCAGAGACTGGAGTTCTTCGTCTAGTGTTTGGTCGACTGCAATGGCTGTAAAATCAACAGGATCTTCGACATCAATTCCTTGGATGCGAGACAACGTATCTGCTACGACATTATTTGTCCCAGCGACATGTTGTATGTCTGTCGAGAACTGAGCTATGTAGTTGAGTTTTAATATTTCCACTTTTAACATATCACAGTACTTAAATTTTAACGGAACAGTTCACATATATATAAGAACACATTAACGTGCCATTAATTCTACACAATTGAAAACATACAGTTAACTTTCTCTTATTGAAAGTAAGTGCTGTTTCTTTTACATTTAACAACTACATTTCAGAAGCATATTCACAAAGCCTACAGACCGTTTGTTCTATTGCTTGCTCTGATTGGTTGAAACAGGAAAAGTAGGACCGAAAAGCGTATGAAAGTTAGGGAAGGTTAGGTTAGGTTATTCAATTATGGCAAAGCGCACGAGGGCTATCTGCCTAAGGGGAGGGATGCCTTCGTGGAGGACTTTCTAAGGGAAACTGGCTCGTATACACGTTACACATGGGGAAAACCACGAAAACGCCCATGCAGCCAGCCCTTTCGCGGGATTCGAACCTCGGACCGAACTACCAGTTTTCAGCGTCTTTACCGCTCGGCCGCTGGTGGGCCCCGCTCTACCGGGGAAAGCTTCCGTGAAAAAATGCGAGTGACCTTTGTCACTGAAACCATTTAAAGCTGCCCCGATAGCGATGTCAGAAGCATCGACCATCAGGGACAGTTTCTGACCAGGTGTGTGGAAACCGAGAGTTGTGGCTTGCGCGAGATCAGTTTTGCATTTTTCGAACAGGGCAGAAGTCGTCTCAGTCCAAGGGACTGGGCGCTTGTCGTTTTTCTTTGAGTCTTTGAGGAGCTCATGTAAAGAAGCTTGAGTATCTGCAGCTTTTTCAAGGAATCTCCTATAAAAGTTTAACATTGCAAGAAAACGTCGGAGTTGGCTTTACTTTCCGGTTTGGGGAAATCTGCGATAACTTTAGCTTTTTCTGGTGAGGGCTGAACGCCAGAGGGAGTTATTAGGCAACCTAAGAATGAGACGGTAGTCTGGCCAAGCACGCATTTGGCAGGGTTTAATTTTAAGCCGTGGTCACGTAAACGAGAGAAAACTTCATGCAAATGTCCAGCGTGTACTTCCTCATTTTTTTAGGCGACTATTATGCCATCCAAATAGACTACACAACAGTCTAAACCTGACAAGACTTGGTGAATGTAACGCTGAAAGCTTTGCCCAGCGTTGCGTAAGCAAAAAGGCATACGGACAAATTCGAAGAGCCCAAAAGGAGTAGTTATTGCCGTTTTTTCAATGTCTTCAGGATGCACTGGAATTTGATGATAAGCGCTGTAAGGTCAAGAGTGGAAAATATATTTTTGCCATAAAAATATTGTGTACAATCCTGGATATGAGGTACCGGGTAGCGGTCGGGAACAGTTACTGAATTGATGCGACGGTAATCACCACAAGGGCGCCATTCACCATTGGCCTTTTTTACCATATGCAGAGGGCTGGCCCATGGGCTTTTGGATGGTCGGATAACCCCTTGAGACATGAGGAATTTGAATTCTTGTCGAGCAGCCTGAAGCATATCAGCGGAGAGACGTCGTGGCTTCGCAAACACTGGTGGTCCTTTAGTCTGGATAAAATGATAAACTACAGGAAGTTGAGTGTCTTGACTAGGTCGCGAAGGATTAGTGAGCTGAGGGTATTGAGAAAGAATCTGAGAGAATGTGGAGTCATGAAGAAGGATAGATAATTTAGATGGCATTTCATTATGATCAAACGTTGTACCACGAGAAGTCAATTGAGTCTTTTTGTCGACTAGGCAATGGTTCCGAGCATCAATTAGCAAATTAAAGTGTTATAGAAAATCAATTCCAATGATTGGTTGCTTCACATCAGCCACTACAAAATCCCAAGTGAAAAGTCGTCTTAACCGAAAATCAAGAGTAAGACGTTTGTTACCAAAGATAGAAATTTGACTACCATTTGAAGCGTATAAAAGTAACTTATCTGACTTTTCCGAGTGAGGTGCGTATCGTCGAGGGAGGGCTGAAATGTCGGCACCAGTATCAATAAGAAATTGCAATTTGGATTTGGGGTCGGCCAAGAGGATGCGATTTATAAGGCGATCGCAAACGTGGCCAGCGGGCGAACGCCATTCTAGTTTTCCAGCTGTTTGTACGCGCAAGGGGATTTACATTTTATTGCCTTGTCCCCGAATCTGTTATGATAGAAACAATAACCCTTATTACGATGCTGTGAGTTTTTCCATGAAGGGCTGCGTCCGCGAGGTTTCCTGTTACGACTTCGAGAACGATTATGATATATCTGAACCGAAGCCTTGAGCTCATTAATTTCTTTGCTCAAGTCAGTTGTTTGTTTTTCCAACGAAATACTACTGGAATGTGAGGTGCTGACGTTGTTTATGGTGGCTAACGTGGATAATTCATGTATTTTATCTGCCACTACTGCGAGGTTTGCGAGATTTTCATTTAGAGCTGTCAAAATTGTCTGCATATTAGTTGGGAGTCTATTAAGCCAAAGTGACTTTAAAAGGGGATCTCCCACGTTGTCACCAGCCAGCGCAGGCATACGTGTGAGGAGCTGGGAAGGACGTTGGTCGCCAATATCAAGACCCTGAAGTAATTTTTGAATTTTAGCAGATTCGCTTTCAGAGTGGACTTCAATAAGGCGTTTTTTGAGGCTATCATATTTATTTGTATTATATCATATTTATTTGTATTATATCGGACACAGAGTTAAGCACTTCAGAGTCGCCGCAACCACATAATTATATTTCGTGAGATCCTCTTAATATCAGCGACAGGAAACTGCGATGCCAGCTGGATGAACCATAGAGCCGGATTGTTCTTCTAAAACGGCGGTGGTTTTACCGTAACGCGTGAAATTTGTTCGGAAATATTGTCTTGTGAGAGGGACATGATAACGGAACTGATTCAATTTATAACACAAAAAAATTCCGGTAATAGCAAAATTACGCAATAATAAACTATTAAAGTAAAATATAAACATCCATAAATGTTACATATACGGTACTAAGGATTTAATTGGTGATAAAACAATGTGACCAGGAAAAAAGCAAAATTGATGTAATATTCTTAATAAAAATGTTAATGAGTTGTATAACATGAAAATAATGCGAGAGAAATAATTATGCAGATCTCAACCACATAGCTCATACAGACACATATCATGAAAATTCGATTATAAATATGATTCAGAGTGCATAGGAATTTAAAAAATGAAATTGCTCATCCATTTCGTAGGAAGCGGCGAACGTAATCACAAATAATTCCGAGTAGCAGTCTATATTAAAGACTCTGACGTGAGTTAGTTTCGGTTTGGCTCGAAATACGAAACGGAAGTAAGAATAATGTGGCACTGCTAAATTCTCACTATATGAAGAAAAACATCCTTTTACAGCATGATAACAGCATAATCGTACAGTAGAAAATCTTGAGCAGGACGGTTATGTTCCAAATTCACCGAGTCACCACTTGTAGATATGTGCGGTCATCATGTTCACCAAAAGAACTTCACATTCCATTACAGGTTGATTTCTAATTACTTATTATCATGAGACAATAACTATAAATATCCGCTAAGAAGGAAGTGAAGTTAGTACTTAAATAAAATTATTTAATCCAGCATTTATTAAAAATTAAAAATTGAATAAAGAATTGAATGCAGTTACATCTCCACTGCAAGCATCTGACTAAAAAAAGTTTTGTATTTAACCTTTCAATCCCAGAATGCACTTCGATTTCAAGTCTCAAGGAAGTGCTGCCATCTAGTGGGGATAGAGGGAACGGTTTCCCACAATTACATTTACAACAGCACATTAGGTCCTTCATTATGAGGTGATAGGTCATGGACTTCTCCATTTTCCAACACTTTGTTTGTTCTAGGATACATACATAGTTAGGTATTTCACGCTTGTTTCCTCTTCTCTATCTTGTTTAGGCATGTGCATATTTTTTCTTTTTAATATGAAATCTGGGCCTTATTTTTTTCTCTTCTTTTTAACCCACTTTTTTACCTGTGTTTAAAAAAATTTCGTATTAAACGCTACGAAAAATTTTTGTCTCAAACAAAATTGCCCTCTTTCTGTTTGCCTTTCTAAAAGAAATTTGATTTTTCGCCGTGCGGGCAGAAAGACTTAACAGGTGCAAAACAAGACCGCTATCTACTTTGTCTGCTAAAAGAGTGATAACGAAGGGCTCGGGTTCGAATCCCGGAGAAGGAATGGATGTTTGTAAATGTATAATGTCGGTGCGGCATAGCGGCACTCTGAATATGCGGCGAACCGAAAGTCCTCTCGTGTGGTTTGGTGGAAGGGGAGAGTGGTGGGAGACCTTCGGACCTGTACCCCCAGTGTGCTCTTCATCAAAATTGGGGGAGGAACTGAGCCAAATCGCACTGTCACCTGTTAGGTGCTCAGTAATGTTGCTGTAAATATGACACTCCTAGATGAGGCAATATTTTCTGTTGAAACAAATTCTGATGGTCGATTTCTTGAAAATGATTTAGGTTTGAAATTGGGATGAATGGAGCCTCAAAATACGTTGTCAACTACAGTGTGTATTTTATCGACTTTGGAAATTTTGAGCTTACCCACAGCATACTATAGCAAATGGAAAGTCATTACCAGCAAAAAGCACGAGAATTCTCGTGGGCTTGGGCTGACTTTCTCAGACAAGTGAGCATAAGTAACAACAACAACAACAACAACAGAGTGATAACGAGTAAGGCGGTAAATTTAAAGTTTTGTCTACAGATATTTAAGCTATAATTATATGTGTGTCCATCATTATAATTATCTTACTTATTATGAATTTTGAAGAAAGAAAGAAAATTTATTGACTGAAATTAGAAGTGCAAATAATTGTGAGTTTCTTAAATTTTCAAAGTCATATAAATTTTGTGAATTTTTTCATCTTTTTCATTGCAGCAAAGTGTTATTCCACTATCTAAACTATTATATTTTAATATGGTTGTGCAATTAAATATTGCTTTCTATGATAAAATAAAATGTCTGTGTTGCTTGTAGAGGATTCTATTATCATATTCTTTTTAATATTTAATATGTCTGTCAGAGAAAAAAATTTTCCTGTATTACATTTTTTAGTTTTCTAAAGGAGTTTCTGAGATAAAAGGGATGATTTTCGGAAAATTACAAAATTTGATACTTTTTTTTGTATATTTCAGGCCATTTTACATAATTGCACCAAATTCTTTAAGAGTGGATTCAGATGAAGTAATAGGAATTGCTATAGATGGTGAAAGAGGAGCTTTGGTCAATTTTTACATTCAAGATCACCCAGGAAAAATAAAAAACATAACACAGAAACAGATAGAGGTTAGGCCAGGTAAAGTAAAGTTAAATTGTTCTGTTAGTATATGCTAGACAAATGTTTTTTCTTATTGTATTGCTAATGAAATAACATATTAAGTGTACATTTAAGTAAAATTTGAAATGTATGAATGTGTGTTTAAATTATGTATTAATTATTTAAACTATATCTTTAAATATATATCTTTATCTCTCACATTCTTTTTTTAGTTGGTGTTTATATTGTGAATTGTTGTCAGTTTTATGTTTTTCTTACATTTTTTGAGTGAAATGATCAGCTAAATCTCAGAAAGGGTTTTAATTGTATTTTAAGTATGAATCATATTTTAAACATAATTTTTATTGAGTCCAAAATTTGACAAGCATGCTAAGCTTTTCTAAACATCAAATTAAGTTGTTTTAAGGATCTGTCTAAATAAATTATCTCAGTAACATCATTTGGATAACTGGGTTTTCAGAAGAGTGTCAACAGTTCAAAGAACTTTTTATGTATTGGCAATGTCTCTTAGGTTATCAACAATTGCTGAGATTTCTGTATTGGTGAGCTGTCATTTGAACAAATACTTAAATGTACTATGACTAGAATTATGTTAATTATATTTAATCAAAACCTATAGTTAATTACAAACAGATAAAATGATACTAAGGAGAAACTAATGATTTCTCTTTTTCCTTTGTTTATTAATTGACTGTTTATTTCCATATATTAAGCCAAGAAGTTTCAGTAAATACTGAGGTATAGGAATTATCTTATATGCAGGATGATTTATAAATAATTTATTACAAAATGAATTAAAAAATATTAAATAATTTATTACAAAATGAATAATTAAAAAATATTAATAGTTGATATTAATTGAAAATTATTATTTTTATTATTCTAATATATGTTAATCAAATTTCTCAATATCATCTCTGACTTAGGACTTTATAACAGTTATAGCAATAGATAAAATGGTACTGAGAAGAAACTAATATGTTTTCTCTTTTTCCTTTGTTTACTACTTGACTGTTTATTTCCATTTATTAAGCCAAGAAGTTTTAGTAAGTACTGAAGTTTAAAATTGGCTAACATGCAGAAGGATTTATAAATAATCAAGTCTGTCTCTATTACTGATAAATCTGGTTGAATATCATCATTCTTAATTTCTCTGTTAACATTGTTGTCATCACCCTCATAGCTAGTCTCTTCATTTCCATGCACACCGTTGCTGATGCAACACTTTTTTAAATGATTAGAGGATATTTTCTGACTTGTTTTTTCAAATGAATGAGATTTGGAACTCATCATTGGCTCGTTTGATAAGTATCAAGTTAGATGACCAGTTATATATCTCTGGCAATTTATGGATAGATTTATGATTTTAAATTCAGTTTATATATGAGATTTTTCTATTTTTGGTTGAAATTTTGTTGTAAAATATTACCTCTCATCCTACATTCATAGATATATGTTTAATAGAAATCAATTTCTGATTGACCTCTGATTAACTTCTTCTGCTAATAAAGCCTTTATCAGTAGTAGTAGAAGGAAAAACAAAAGTCCTTACTTTTCCATTTCACTGGCACAAATCTCGCCAAGCAGATTTTATTGGCAACAGCACACAATATGCACATAAGAAATGTTAATAATGCTGCAGATCTCTCTAAGCAGACTTTATATATGACAAAACACAGTATATACATAAAAAAATGTTAATTCTAAGAATTTTTTACTTTGGGAGCATAAACATTTTAATATTATTTAAAATATTTTCCAAACGGTCTTTTGGTTCTGTACTCCACATAAATTCCACAAGATAATTTTCCAGATGATGACGGGCAGTTCCTCTGTTTCTTATTTTGCCATTTGGTGCTACCTCACAGTTTTTCTATTTTTTGTGTGTATGTTCCAGTTTCCGGATGGACAAAACTGTATTTATGGTTCACTTTGGAATGTTCAAAACTTTCCTCTTGCAGTTTTTCAGTGCAGTATGATTTTCATGAATCAGGATATATTACAGTTCCTTTTTTGATATTTTCCTTAATTGTACCCATCAGTAGTTGAAAGTTGCTGAACACTAGTAGTTTGGTCTGAAGTTTGAATCCCATGAACGGGCTGGATAGCATGGCTGTTTCTGTAGTTTTCTCCATGTATAATATGTATACGAGTCAGTTTCCCTTAGAAAGTTCTCCACGAAGGCATCCTTCCCCTTAGGCAAATAGCCCTCGAGGCTTTGCCATATTCACATAAACCAAACCAACCTTAACTACTTCTAATATAATACTCATGGATCGATGTGGCACCTCCACAAGAAAACATTCATTTGTTTCACTGCAAACTCCACCAAAGATCCGTTGTTGTGGTAGAACCCGTCTTGTATTGTTTTTTCATTTTGTGAACATACTTTCATCCACTCTGATGATCATACCAGGTTCTCCTATTTTCTGTTGTTGACAGTTAAGCAAAGATTCCACACAAACCTCGTGCGTGTATTTCAGTCCACAACTGTTTTGCGACTGATTTTTAAGTGCTTTTCACACCATTTAACTGTAGTCAATTCTTCGCTCCAACCGTAAATAAACCTCAAGTGATTCAAACTGTGTGCCTTTCTAGATACTTCTTTTAGTGCAACAAGCTGAAAAGTTACAGCACTATTAAATTTCATATCTGAAATATAATTTGATTTCAGGATTATTATTACAAGTAGCAATTTTAGGCAAAAAATTTTTTGCTTGAAAGAATCTGACAAATTCTTTCTCTGTTCTGGGCAAATGCCAAATTTTCATTGGTTTTTCTTCCATTTTTAGCATATTAAGTAAAAGACATGACTGATAAGAAATGGCCACGACTTGTTTTGAAAATGTGGGGATAAAAGATTACTAGCAGGGATATTTCAGTTGTTTAACTTTTAGCTACTTTATCACCTGCACCCCCGAAATGGAAAAGTACCCCAAAATTTCAATTTTATGAGAGGAAAATGGATAATCAGTTGTTTCTGTTGTTGAATAGTTGTTTATATTGGTAAGAACAAAACTTTTTAAAATTTTTAGCAAAATTAGGTGAGAGAAAAACCCTTCTAGCAATCAATAATGATGATTTTTAAACAATTGTGTTCCTGAAAAGTGGTGATTGTGAAGGATATTTTAAGGACTTCAAAAATATGAGAAGAAAGAAAAGTTCTTTTCCCTCTTTTATAATGAATACTCTTTTATAACAAGTACACCAGTATTTGACTTGAGAAGAGATAGAAAATGTTTCCAGCAAATTATTGTGTTGAAAATAACTTTATGTATTGCTTCTTACGTATGTTAATCAGGCAAAAATAGTTTCATGGTACTTAGGGAAAAAAACAATATATTAAATTGCAGAATGTTTTTACTTATTCCTAAATAGCATTGATCTTGTGAGTGACACGACTGCCTTACATTAATACTAGGCATATATATATTTAAAAAATGAAAAGAAAATGAGAAACATATAATTGAAAAATTCCTGTGCTTAAGCTGCAGAGAATAGAATGAAAAGCAATACTAATTTTCTCATAATATATATATATATATATATATATATATAATTTATTTTTTTAATACTTGGAATTCTATAAACTGATTAACTCATAAGCATATTTAAAATTGTTTTATTAAAATTTAAGATGGAATTATAAAATGAAATAGTTAAAAGTGAAAATGTAACCAACAATCTAAGTAATTATCATCATTGACCAGAAATTAGTTGACTTTTCAAGGTGAACAAATTAATCCCCAATCAATTAACAATAATTAATAGAAGCAAAAGTGTTTTGTCTTTATCTCAATTAGAATCAAGACAAAAAAAAGCTGTTTAGGAAGATTGAGTTAAAATTATTTATAGTGCTAATTAAAAGTCAGTAAGAAATTAGCATGTCTGCCAATCTTTAAATGCAATCTTCAAAATGGAATATATAATTCTTATAAGAGTTTAATTTTCTTACTTGAGAGAATTGCTCCCTGATACTTTCGCCTTTGTTCATATTAAAAGAATGCAAACTTGTTAAAACAGTTTAACAAGGAAGAACAAATGTACAAATATTTTTTTGTAAGTTTAAAATGATAAAATAAAATTTACTAAAGCCCAGAAAATGAATTTAATTAACTTATGTGTTTGCTAGCTCTGTAACTGTTAAAATGACAGGTATTGTCTTCTTACTCAGAATCGAATTTGAAATTCAAACAAGGATGGAGAATGGAGGGGAAGAGAGAGCTTAGGCGGGAATGTGCTGGATGCTATTTTTAGAATATGGGAAAAAGAAATAGCGTGTGTTGCAGCTGAAAGTTGTTGAACGGAAAAGTATTTTCGTAAAGATTGTTATAAAATTGACCAAACAGAAAAGAGTTAATTAATTTCTGGCTAAATGTGTTAATGAAAATGCATAAAAGAAAAGTAAAAGAGATTTTAACTGCTCAAGAGCTACTAAGGAGGCTGAGAAATTTGCAATAGGTCCATTTTGTTAGTAACAGCATGAAAGAAATGCCAGAAAAAATTATTTTTACTTTATATACAATTACTGCACTAATTACAATATTTACATGCTCCTTTAACTGATAGTCATCCAACATATTCCATCTTTTAAAGGTTTAGGAATAAATTATCATATATATATACATATATATATATATTAACAAATTTTTCTTATTGTTCTTTGATGATCTAAACAGCAGTGAAAAGAAGAGCATGAAAGGAAAAAGAGTGAAATATAACTAATTATACAAATCAAGTTATTAAATGCTGTGTTGAAACACAGATCTTAATGAGCAGGTCCCGAAACCCTTGATGCTCAGAAAGCTTACCCTCATGTTTCAGAAGAAAATGAGTTCTAACTTTTCATGCTACTTTCGGGCAAAAATTTAATTAACACGAAGAAATGCTTTAGAATACATTTTGTATTTAAAGCATTTCTTTATATTGCAATACATGTTTATAATTAATTGATTTAAAAATTTTATTTTTTCTCCCCATGATTAAGTTACTAAGATGGTAGTTTTTGGCTGTCATTAATACTGCTACTTGCAAGGTCAGGTGCTACATTTTTACCATTTATAATGTCTCTGTGACAAGTAAGTGTAGAAGATGGTTTTCTAAACAGTATAAAAATGAAAGATAATCGTTTTCATTTTTTAAAAAAGAAATAGGGGATCTCTAATAAGGAATTTTGTGTAATTTTGAATTACATGTTTTGTACAAAATTTTTAATACAAAAAAATTATATATGGAAATATTCTGTTATTTCATTTTTAGGATTTCCAAGCACATTTAAAATTCACCTGAATCCAAGAGATTTTCCACCATCATTTTTGAAAGATCCACATTCTGAGAACATAGTCTCTCTAACTGCTCACTGTGAATTGTTTCACAAAGAAATTCTGCTGCCTGTAAACTTTAATGGAGGATATGTTTTTGTTCAGACAGATAAACCTATTTACACTCCAAGAGACAGAGGCAAGTTTTTCTTATTTTTCATAAAATCATATTCGTACAGGTAAATACGTTGTATCTGAATTTATTCAGGATGATCTTGGAATCAATGGACATTAAAAAAAATCCTCTAATTTTTTAATTTATGTATAAATAATTAGCACTGAA
This sequence comes from Stegodyphus mimosarum, assembly GCA_000611955.2. NCBI lineage: Eukaryota > Metazoa > Arthropoda > Arachnida > Araneae > Eresidae > Stegodyphus > Stegodyphus mimosarum. Next base: position 522,885 of record KK113608.1, on the reverse strand, counting down.
GTATATAATTATTATAAGAAACTATAATGGAAATTTTTTAATTACACCTCAACTGAAAAAGAATACAAATACTGTGCTGTAATAAATTATAAATAAGACTGTTGGCATTACGAAGTACTTTGCTATTTAAAGACCTTTATCTATCTCTCTCTCTCGCTATATATAAATTCGAAGATTAGCTGTTTAAATAGCATACAAAGTATACAATTTACGTAGCATACAAAGTATTTTTGTAGAGATCATTGATACATGCCATTGTATAGACAATGCTATAGCTGCATTGTTTATTCAATGACAGTTCACCCAAGTCAACTCTAATCTCCAGTTGCATTGAGTGACTTCTATATGCTTTATCTTCTAGGTTACTGATATGGTAATGAAGCAAAATTAGTTTACAAAAACTGCTAAACACACATTTGAAATTTTTGATTTATGGTCAGTACTTCTATATACTTTATGATTTCAAGTTGCTCTATAGTATGAAAAAAAAAATCAGGATTTCAGGTCTTGAGATCTAGATCAGGAATCATCAGCCCATAAGCCAAATTTGGCTCATCACTGTTTTAATCTCCCTTACACCTTAATATTGTATTTTACATGAAAATATTTAAATTTCATAAGTCAAATTTTTTGCTGTAACCACTATTGCCAATAAATAGCTGAGAAGTTATAAATTATAAACACATGTAGGATTTGTGTTGTCACATTTACATTGCTTTTTGCTATCTGCCATTGCTGTAGAGCAAGTATTGCCATTTCTGTCGGTTTTGTTTTAGTGGCACATGCGATATTTATGGTCTATAGGTGCTTACTGACTATCAATGTTTTAAGATAATCTATTTTATTTATTACCGACCATGGCCATGTCTCTTTCAAGACGATGTAAGAAAAAAAAGTGGACTTTAAATGCCATAATTTTAAAGCAGAATGAAGTGTGAATTATTTTGTCATAAAATTAAGTGACAAAGTATTATATGAAGACATTATAGCTGTATGAAAAGAGTACAATGTATGTCACTATTACTGAACTAAGTATTCAATACATTATTGAAAATTCACAAAAAATGAATGGTTACTAAAACTGGAATGTTTCAATACAGTGCAATTTATTTGTAAAAGTGAAAAATGACAAGGAAGCAGTAACTAAAGTCAGCTTGTGAATAGCACATTTATTATCTATAAAAGCGAAATCATTTACCAGTAATGAATTAATTTAATTGTGTTTGGTTGTGATAGCCAAAGAAAACACTTGGAGAAAATTAATTTGTTTTGACATGTTTGACTTTTAGCAAGAACAACTGTTAGAAAAGTTGAGGACATTGGGAGCCACATCAAGTGTGATCAAAAGATAGAGCAAAAAATTTTATTTGTTTTTCAATGGCTCTTGATGAGTTGACAGACGTTATTGCTACTGTCCAATTACTGCTGATTATTCATGGGGTTAATACTGAGTTTGAGGTGAGTAAAGAATTAGCTTTTATGCATAGTCTGCATAGAACAACTACGAGCAAAAGTATCTTCAAGGAGGTTGAGAGAAAGCTAATAGTACAATTTGCACTGGAATCGCTTAAAATCTGTCACATTTGAGGATAATAAAATGTGTGGAACAGGGAAAGGAGTAATTGAACAGATTTTTAAGGCTTGGGATAGAGCTATACTTTCAACACATCGTGTTATTGGTAATTCATGTTATTATTTGTTGCAGGCTCTTTGTGAGAAACACCTCAGTGTGTTATGTGTTACAATTGTGCCAGTACTTAATTTTATTCATTCACCTGGACTTAACCCCTATCAGTTTCATGATTTTATTAATTCAAGCCAAAGATCTTGACTTTTTCTACTGTACAGCAGTTGACGTGTCAAGTACAGAAAAGTTTTATTAAGATTTTGGAACTCAGAGAAGTAATTTAAATTTTTGTAAATGAGAAAAATTGCCCACATCTGAATCGGATGAGATAAGTTATGAATTGATGAAGATATTTTGTGATGGATATAATTTGTAGAAATATTGCACTAGATTTTCTTATCACCGTCCAGTATAGGGGTCGTAAGATTTTTAAGTTTGGATTGCTTTTCATAATCTCCAAATCTTCATCTTCTTGAGATATGAATGGCTATAGTTTGCTATTGCAGATGGCAGAGAAATATTATCTCTATAGGACAGCATATCAGTAATGTTATTTTCATCCCGTTGAATGAATTGGATATCAGTTGAAAATTGGCCAATGTAGACAGTTGTCTAGCTTGCCTTATCAAGGCTTTTTCCAAATCTTGTTTGAAAGCAAATGTTAATAGTTTGTGATCAGTGTATAATGTAAAAGATCAGTCCTCTAAGACATGCTTGAAATGTTTCACTGCTGTATGGATGGCTAATAGTGCTCTGGCATAGGCACTATATTTTCATTGTGTTGATGTCAAAGCTCAAGAGAAGAAGCTTAAGGGGTGTTTTTCATTGTCCACAATCCTATGTAAAACAGCTCATATGGCAGTGTTGGGAGCATCAATTGTTAATGATATTTTGGTTGTTTTGGATTGTGCGAGTCAAACTGGGGCATGACTAAGTGCATCTTTTAGAAGTCAGAAGGCATTTCCTGGTTTCTTCTGTCCACATTATTTGTTTTCTGTAGTTTTTTTTTATACCACTGAGCAGTGTCGTTTAAGATTGTTGCAGTTTCGCATAATTTGGTATGAATTCTGTGTCAAAAATTCACCATACCTAAAAATTGTCTCAAACTGGTGAAAGACTTTGGTTCCAATAAATTATTTATTGTATCAACTTTCGTTAAAAAAGGTTTAAGTCCTTTAGCTGACACTTCATATCCCAGAAATGCAAACTTAATTAAATCAAATTTACGCTTTGCTGCATTAATGCATAGATCATATTCGTCTAGTCTCTCAAGAACTGCTCGTGATGAGTTTCTTCATCAGAAAAAGCTATTAGAATGTTAATCAAATAGCAAAAAGTGAATTATATTCCAGCACATTGTTCATGAAACATTGGAACATTTGGGTTGCATTCCATAGACCGAATGTCATGAATTAGAACTCAAATAAACAAAAGTTGTGAAAATTGCTGTTTTTGGAATATCTTCCTTGCAAACCGTATTTTGTTGCTATGCTCTGGTGAGGTCTATGGATGTGAAAACTGTTGTTCCTGTTAAAATATGACTTCTGTCTGTTAAAAAAGGAGGAGGGTATCTGTCTGGAAACATGGCGTTGTTGAATGCTTGATAGTTCCCGTAAGGTCTCCAAGCACCTGATTACTCTTTAGCAAGATGTAGTGGGCTCGACTAGTTATGCATGGATGGTCTGCATAAACTCATTTGGAGCATAAATTTGAACTCCCTTTGTATCTGCTTTGAGGTTTACGGCCAATGGCCTGTTTCGCTAAAGCGAAAACAGGTGGACCTCCAGTTTGCAAGTAATGTTCAATGTTATGATTTTTAGTTTTGTTGTTAATAACATGCAATTTTAGTAAATCCGAGAAATTGTTAATAATGTTTTTATATGGATCATGTACGGCATTTAAAATTGGAATATTACTGTTATTTTGAAAACAAGGAGTTCCATTAATTCTTAGCAATGATATGCCATCAATGAACTTGTGATTTTTGGAAACTACCGAAAGGTCAAAATTTGCAAGAAAACCATACCTTTTATTAGTCTGTTCACTTCTGCAGTTATGAAGTGGCAGTTGAATGATTGTCTGAATCCAAGGTCAAGCTTGAGTTGTTTTTAGCTATATGATTTTGATTTTCGTCTCATTTGCAGCAAACAGTTCTCATTTTTAGATGATTCTCTTATCTGCAGGTAATGAAGGAATAATGTATAATTCTGCCTCTGTATCTATTACAAATTGGGTGGCCAGTTCTTTGTTGCTGATGAAAAAACAACTCAGCTGCCTGCCATGTTCCTGTGTCACAATGAGAGACAGGGCACTTGATTTTCAAGGTGTTTGTCTGTGATACTGATGAGAAATTACATAGTTATTTGTACTTAAATGACTTGTCGCCATATTTGTTTGTGATAGTAACAGATATCAGTGGACTTGTTACCATTGTAACTCTTCTCTCTTGATTTGGATTGGGAATGATGATAGGTATGACTGCATTGTTGCCTGGATAATATAAAAAACTTGTAAGCTAAGTTCACTAAACTTCTTTTGTAAGCTTTTAATCAGTCCTGTGTTTATTGTTATGGATGAAGTAATGACTGTTTGGTAGGTAATAGGATTTAATACCCAAATCTTATCAGCCATCGTTGCCACCTTCAACAAATCTTTGCTACTAATGCATATAATGCTGTGCATATTGACTGGTAGATGTTGGAGCCACAGTGTCTTTAGAAAAGTATCTGCTACTTTGTCACCTTCCAAATTACACATTTCACGCAGCAGCTGAGATGCTTTTATCGCTGTCGTTTTTTTATCCCTGAGTTCTAGTTCACTCAATAATTTCCGAGTTTTTTTAAGCTCCAAGTCTGACTGCCCTTATAATGACTGCCCTTAATTGCCTGATATTTGCCATCTTGTTGGAATAAGAGAAATATCAGATGCATGTGACAAATATCAGGTTCAATGGAATTTATCACATAATCATACTTTGTTTGGTCAACAGTTATTTTTGCATTTCTAAATTGTGCTTCTAGTTAAAGGAACCATATTTTTGGATCTGGCTTCCAAAAAGAAGGAATTTTGATGCTTACCCTGGCGACAGCCATGGTTGTTGCATTACCTTCAGTTTCTTTATTTTCATCATTGTTAGCGATACTAGAATTAGGCTTAATGAATGTACAGTTATTGTTATTCAGTTTATTTTATTTTTTAAATATGTTAAGCTTTTCCAATTAAAGTTTACTAAATAAAAACTAGTTTTTTAAATTAATTTATTTTTAACAGATTTGATGAATTCTCAAAGTTTTGAATAAATTTATCAGCCTAATTATATACATTACCACCAAAGACATATCGCAATGTAGAACAAAATTTAAATTTTTAAAATTGACTTACCCATTTCAGACATATTTCAGTCCCATGCATGCTGGAATTTTATACTTTTCAGATGAATAAAAATAATTGAACCATCAGTTCTTATGCAATCCATGCAAACACAAAAGCACTGTGAAATCAAAACTGCTGCTTAATCCACCATCAAGCTCTGAAAAACCTATGGGACTGTACTCTGGGCAAGTAGCTACTTACAATGTTTTCCATAATTAGTAATGGATGAACTATTTATAACATGCATATAATGTCAATAACATATCATCGTTTTACAGAAATGTTGTACATCCTTCTTCCTTCTTACACTTCATAAGTAGAACTGGATCACATCCGAGTAAACCAGTGAAGTGGCTAGAATGTAGGAAATGCTAATAACACTTCTCTGACTCTGATAAGATTAATATTGATTTACATTTGTTCGTATGAAATCTTACAAACAGAAAATTAGTCATTGTTTCTTGAATTCCATGGTGGCTTAATGTTGCCGCTCCACTTAATCAAAACAAACCTCACAACATATGTGACAATCCTCACATATCCAAACTGCAGCATAATAGAGATACATGAAAACTGTGGACACTCGAAAAGTCACATATGGCAAATCGTAACAGGTTCTCATTCATACTGACCATTATGTCATCAGGCATTACTGGATGCCGACAGACGTTTCACATTGTGAAACTTCGGCATGAACCAGACTGAGGTCCAGCCAGCATTTTTGCCAGATATAGTGTGGACAGATGAGGCATGCTTTTTGCAAAATGAATTGTACAATAGGCAAAACACCCGTTACTTGGCATTGGAAAATTTATCATGTTCTGCCAACGTTCAGCATTAAATAGAATTTTTTATGGTGTGGAATGTGCAATAACAGGCTAATTGGCCCAATATTTTATCAGGGCATGTAAAGGATGCACAATATTTAGAATTTCTATAAGATGTAATATTGAATTTTGTTGAGAACCTGTTGTTGCTTCAACTCCGTAATGGATGATTGCAACATGATGTCTGCACCTGAGCACAAGACATTACCGGGGAATCAGTACCTGATGGAGGAATTTGGAGAACAAATAATTAGGTATGGTGGTTTTGAAGAGAGATTCCCAAGTTTACCTGACCTGACTCTAATGGAATTTTTCCTGTGTGGATGCCTCGAATGGCAGGTGTATGCAACCCATCCACAAATATTGTAAGACCTTTAACGATGCATTACGGATGCTTGTGCAAGCATGCCACCCACTATGCTACAACATGTGCAATGTGAAATCCTAACAAGGATTCAGATTTGCATTTCAAGTGACGGAGAAAAGTTTAAATATCAAAAATAAATTCATCTTGTGAGAACTAGTTTTTTTCTTTCTAAGATTGTTTCATCATGTCACAGGATGGGAAATTGTGAACAAACAAATTTACATTTTAAACATTTTTGTTCTTAATATTCATATCCACGAGGTGTCTTTTGGTACTAAATTGATAGTGCTGTACAGCTTTGCAATTCACTGTTTCCTCGTATTTCATACCGTTTTCAAGATAGAAATGCTAACTCCACCATTTTCCACCAGGTGGCTATGTAAGTGGTCTTATCTAGTAGCGCATAGCCACTTTACTATTCATAGACACCACTTTTATGACTATAGCTGCAGCTGTTCGGCAGTTGAAACAGGTGCTACCGGATTTTAGTGGGCACCCTGTGTCTACAAATAATATGTGCTTCTTATTGTACTTGCAGATCGTAAAAAAGTGGCTCACTATTTTTTCATATTTTTTTTACATACATACAGTATTTTTTTAAAATGATGTTTTCCTGTTTGTTTTAGTTTATTTCATGAATCATATGAATGTATTAAAATTTTTAAAATTATATCTTTACTAAAATGAAAGGGTCTGGAAAAAAAAAATTGAAAATGTTACCGAAAAATGTCACAACAGAATCATGATGGAAAATTTTCAGTTAAATCTTTTTTAAAATCTTGGTTTGAATGATGGGTGGTCTGTGATAGACTTGAGGCTCACTCCAAGTGAAAAATGACTTAGTGACTGCAAGTCTTAAAAGTAAATAAATAAATAAAAGTAATTTGTTTATAATGGAAACAATGCTAGGGTGCTGAAAGTGTCGACAGATTTAGCCATAAAAATAACTCTGAAACAGTATTGTTTTATCAAGGCTGCAAGTTGGCATTATGTGCCTACAACTGTAAACAAATGGTAGATAGACACTAGTCTCACTTGAACTCATCATTGTGCCTGGAAAACAGTTTCATTGTGAATTAGATATTGATGGTAACAAAGAAAGCCTTGGTATACCTGGTGTCTAATGTGTACCTCTAATCTTTTTATAGAGGAAAGTCCACTGTGTTTGGTGTCATGAACATAATTCCTGGATACAACCAAAGAATTGTTCATTTTTGTAATAAATCCAGATTCAATGTACAAACTGATTTTAGTGTGTTTTTTATTTGGAAAGATTATTAAAAGCAATCATCATGTTGGAGAAGCCATCTTAGTGTAGGACATTATTTTCACCTTACTTTACTTCAGGGGTTGAAAAAAAATGCCAAGGAAGTCTCCCCCCTTTGTGTCCTGGAAGAAGAAGGATCTATGTAATTTTACCTTTCATGTCGACACAATTTTTATTAAAATCTATATTAATCTAAAGTTATTTCATTCTTGCACTTCCATGCAGAGTTATTCATGCCATTTCTGCACTTGTAATTGTTAGCAGTATGTGATGTATTATGTTTTATTCGTAATTCATTTCACTTATAAATTTAAATATTTATTTTTTTAAAATTTCATTTCATTATTTTAAAATTTAATATCAGTGCATCTTTCAGCACATTTTCGAATTATACCTCTTGGTGAAGATGTATTACCATCTGACAAACCATTTGTACTCCAGATTAAGGTATGTTATTATTTCTTTTTGCATGTTAATATACCTAAGTTTTGTTATTTCTTGTTTTGTATGAATTAATGAGTTGGCTGCTTTTCAGTTAACCAGAAAAGTGGTAATACACCTAGCATTTCAGCCAGTGTTAATTGTGCTTTAAATGTAGGAAACTTATTGTTTCATCTCACAAGTAACTATGCAAGTGATGAAGAATTACGATTAAATTCTTTCAAGACAGAGGTAACATTCACATTGAAAGACATCAGAAAACCATGAAATAAAATTCTTTTTCTTATTTAACTAGAGCACTGCAATGGTATTACAATGAATGATCACATCAGGAAAAGAACAATTCATAGAGCAGATGCTGGTTTGAAAGTTTGTGCATTCTTTTTCTGATAGCTGTACTGTTTATTTATTTCTAATGTTAAGAGTTCATATTAGTAGAATTCTCTCAATCACAATTACAGCCACTATACTATTGTTTACTATAATATTTATGTGTATTCTTTTTTATGAATTTCTTTATTTGTATTCATTTTAGATTTAATAAAAAGCCATAATTTTCATGATGCTATGTATATCAGAGTTGCCATTCTTGTCTTGAGTTAGACTGCACATTAGCATTTTTGTTTGGTGCCAAGTGGTGTCCTGTTAATTGAAAAGTACCAATTATCTGTGTAATTATGTATTTTTCTTATTGTACTGTTCATTCTAATAAAATTAATCTTCCTTCGTTGAATTGTGACTACATATATGTTACAATCTGGAATATTTAGTTTAAAATTTTCATTTTCATTTTTCTGTCTTGGTGCCAGCAAAACTGATTTATTGACAATGGTAGTGATATCAAGGTTGCTGAGTATCTTATACAAGTTCATAATAAACATTTGCAGAAAATACTTTGAAATCATAAGCCTTTAATAAAAATATATTAATTAGATTTAAAGGAATTCACACCTGATCTACATTTTAATTTATTAAAAAAGTTTAACTGAATTTTTTTTTTTGGAAATATACCATATTTTTTCATTTACTTTTTTCACCCTAGCTTTCTTGTGCCAGGTTCTGAAAATTAAAAAAATATTCATGTAATTGTCACATAATTTGTATAATTGTGCTGTATGAATTCAGAGACTGAGCTCCCTTAAATTTTAAAATGAATTCTTCTATATAGTGATTGTTTTTGTCTAACAAGGACAAAGCCTTGCAAACTACTTGCAGGGGTTATGCCGAACATTTCCTTTCCAACTGCTAAAATTTATGCCAGTTTAATACAATAACTGACCCATCATATAAAAGCAAACATGAAATGGCATTCACTGTACAATTCATGGAGTCAGCTACACATTCATCTTTTCTAATTATTATGTATGATTTGAGTCCTAAGGAGTAGCAGAGACAGAAAAAGGGCAAAATTCAATTTAAAAAATATACAGACTACAGCATGGTTATTTTTTTGGTTTTCTTGATGTGTAATTTGGATACCAGCCAGTTTCCCTTAAAAAATCCTCCCTCCCCTTAGGTCCTGATGTGCTTTGCCATAATTAAACAAACCATTCAAATTACAGGGAAGTAGAAATGAGGATATCTTATTAGATAATGTAATGTTAATATTATTATATTATTATGTATTGTTTGTTGTCATGTTCATGAAATCAGTTAGATATTACCTTAGCCAGTGCAGACCGCTTTAGCCATCTTGAGGCAATTTTCTTCCTGGAGGTCTTCTTGGGAACAATCACTAATTTTCTGCATTGCAGCCAAAATGGCAGGGCAGGAGAAGATGTAATCTGGTTCAAGTTCGATTACAGGGCAGTTTCTGCAACCATTGTAGGTTCTTGTTTTGGCTGGTAAGATTTTCATTCCCCTGAAATGGCCAGTTCTAAGTCTTGCCAAAGTTTTGGAAGTAATTATTTTGGTGTTGAGTTAGCCTATCTGAAATTTCGGCCTGATGGTTGGATTTCTTACTTTTGATTTAGTAACAGAATTCATGTCATTAAGTGAGGTGGGATTAGGAGATTCTTCATTTAGTTGTCTAGCTTCTTTGCCAGGGCATCCGCAACTACCGACGTGGCCTGGTATCCATTGCATTTACAGTATTTGTTTAGTTCATTGATGTGGGCCAGGAAATGTATTTCATGAGTCTGTCTTGAGACAACCTGCTGAATTGCCTGAAGGGCAACTCTGGAGTCACTGAAGATTATTATTCCTTTGGCGTTCTTGGAATTTTCGAGCTTGGTATTTTCTTGTGTGTCAAGGAGCTTGCAGGCGTACTTTGAAGGAATTTTTCTTGCTCCAATTTTATGGTGCTGTTTTGGAAAATAAAGTTTACTCCAGCTCCGCTGTTAGAGTCTCATCTGAAGATTCAACTTTGAAGGCACAAACACAGCTATTCTGTGAGTACAGTTCTATGGTCCTGATTCCTTTAGCTTTGATGGTAATAGCTGGCTCTTTTTTGGAGCATTGTTCAAGAAGATTAATTGCAGTTGTTGTATTTTGAGATAGCAAAGTGAACAGTTCCATGAACTGTGTGTTCTTACTGGAATATAGGTTTCTTTTAAAAAAATTACATTGTGATCGTTACCTGTAGTTTATCCATGACTATTTGTTATGTTCTTACTATAACCAGGTCCTTTGAAAATTAAATAATTTTCTACTCTCGATTTTTGAATTGTAAAATTAGTTAAAAGAGAAGGGAAATTACATGAGAAAATATGGCTGTCGATTCTTTATCAAATACTGATAGTTTGACCTGAGATTGGCCTTGGTGAACTCTCTGGCTGCATTGTTATTTTTCCCCATGTGTAACATGAATATGAGCTAATTTCTCTTAGAAAGTTCTCCCTCTAAGCAAGCAGTCCTCATGTGATTTGACATACTCAAATAACCTAACTTTACCAATCTGTTAACGGACTTTTCTTATTAATAGACAGTTCATGAATTTCTATATCATCAAATTGGGAGATCACTTCACTATAATTTAGCAGATGCTTTCCTGTAATGGGCAAAACACTGGCCTTGTGAATCTTATGAATGGAAAGTTAGACTAATATCTGTTTATGTAGTATTTCACTCAGTGTTGCTTAAAAGTAGTGATGATTCTAAATTTGCCATAACGGACCATACATCTTGGCATTTTTTTATTTTATGAATTAAGATAAAGAATTTGCCTGCTTTTATTGGATATAATCTAATATTTGATTAAAAATGAGTATACAAAATCCTGGCTAGAAAAAATAAGATCTTAGATGATGTCTGTGAAAGTAGAAAGCCTTGATATCATTTAATTTTTATACATTTCCTAATAAATAAAATACAGTGGAATCTTGGATCATGAATGCCTCTCATCATGAACAAATAGCATCTTGAATATGAACAATGCCTCTCATGAGCCCTCAAGTTTGCAACAAATAACATTCATATGCATTTCAAGATAATCTTTCATGCAGAATTAATACTCAGGTATTTCTAGAACCATTATCGTTATATTTTCCATTGCTTAACCCTTACCAGGCTTATAAAGCCTGGTAGCAAGTGACTTAAGGATCTCAAATTTGGCCTGGAGGAAATTATGGCAAGATTGTATTGCAGGCAGAGATTTTGAGGGCTTTGACATTGATGATTCTTTTTAACTAACAGTGTGCATTTTGTGTCTAGAGAAAACAAAGAACTTAGAAGTTAATGAAGAATACATGGAGAAGTTATTAAAGGATACCATAAAAATGAATTCAATTAAGTGAGCCTTTCATATAATCATATCACCTTGATAAAGTAGCAGCAAAGCAGTTTCAATGACAATGCAATGTAATGCAACCTTCCAGCACACGCGCTTGGAAATTTTACATGAGCATACACGTGTTGTATTTTTTATGACATCTGTTATTTTAGCATTTTTGGCATGAAAAATGACAGAAATGAGTGAATACTGATAATAAATTTGTTAGGAAATAAAATAGTAACCTTATTATTGCAAAATGCAAATGATGTCGTGTTCAAACAACAGTAAATTACTTTTAAATGCTTAATTAGTCAGGTGGAAAGGCAATGATGTATTTCATTATAGAAAATTTAAAATTTATTATTTAATAACTATATTTTAAAATCCAAGCTGGTTTTAATATTCATCAAAGGCAAGTATAGACCAATAAAAAAGGAAAACACCTTCACCTTAGCAGGAAAAAACATAAGTTTAGCATTACTTACTTCTGCAAGGAAATTTACTTCTTACTGGTTACAAAAACTAATTTTAAACTAACTTTAATTTTAATATTTTTATTTATTTCTAAAAAATAGAAATAAAAGAAAATAAAGCATGGTTATAATAGAAAAGAGTACAGTAATAATAGAAAAACAGAATTCTAAAGATATTTCTCAATGTTCGAAATTCACATTGCATTCCATCTTTGAGCAGTTTGCATACTTCTGTTTTCACTAAAGATTTATCCTTACATAGAATATATCATAATTATTTCTTTTTTCTATATTGCTATGATCATCATCGTGTGAAATATATTGCTCAGATTCACTGCTGATATTATTTGTCTCTATATTTTTCTCTCTCAAATCGTTATTGTTCTCACATCCAAAGGTATCCTTAGTTTCATTTTCTTCATCAGATAATTCTTGAAGAACGCAAGCAAAATCAGCTGGTTGCACTTTTTTTTACCATGAAAGACAATATAAAAATTATAGAGTCGAATTTATACAAACTAAAATAATCACGCCAGTTAATAACACAAAATGAGAAAATATTTGAGAAAAAAATATTTTCCAAATTTTCACCCAGGACCACGCGCATGTTGTAACTTTTATGAAGAAGCTGCCACATTGCACAAAAGCCCAGTTAAAAAAAAAAAAAAAAAAAAAAAAAAAATAAAAAAAAAAAAGTCATACAACTTCCTGTTGGCATATTCTATGATGTGGGGAAGGAGGAATAAAAATGACCTTCAGATGCCTCAGCTGCGACATGTTAAAAATGCGCATTAAAAACTGAATTTGTCTTAAACTTTGTGGATGATGCGCATGCTGGAAGTTTAAAAATCATCTTATAAGAGAGACAACAACAAATCAGAGTGAGGAAATTTTGAGTAAAATGGAGGCCTGTGAAGGTCAGGCATAACTGAATGGGGCTAAAAGGCAAAGAAAGGTTAAATAGTTACCCTTTATTCTTATTTCATCCAAATAATAACATCTCTTTCTCATCACTTGCTACTTAAGCCATCCAATCTTTTTAGTATGGATATGGGAAAAATTAAATTCTCATTTGTTTTATTTGTTTATTACAGTCTTTGCCCTTTCTTTTGTTTTTGTTTTAGATTTAATGATTCCCTCTTTTTTATGTTATGAATCTGTGCATAAAATATGCTGTAAATTTCAAATAAGTAATCTTTTGTGGTACAGGAATAGATTAATCCATTTTACATTAGTTCTTATGAGGAAAATACTTTCTGTGTATGAACATTTCAGATGATGAATAACCTTAAGGAACAAATCAAATTCAGGAACTGACATTCATATAAAATAATAAAAAAAAGAAATTCATCTCTTCCTTTCCAGATCATGAAATCTAATTTGTAACATAAACTGCTAAGTAATGTTGTTGATTCCATTGCTAATAAATGCTGTATTTCCATCGCTAGAAAATTCTCATTACTGATTTCTTTGAGTGGTGCCTTAGGATTTCATTATTTAACTTTTATGTGTCACCAGAATATTTTAACTTCTCACAAATCACACGATTAGATTACTTTAATCATCAAACTTATTTATAAAATTTGGGAGTGAACTGCAATGTGAACACATTTTTCTCTCAATACTTGAAGACCCAGAATATAAATTTAGGTGGCTATAATAGTTTTATAAAGAGGTAATGAATAAATTGGAAGCTGCTCAAAATCAAATCCTGAGATTGATTACTGGGGTAGTTAAAACCACTCCAGTTCAGGTTATATTATTGCTTATCAATTATAAACCAACAGAACAGATTATTCAGAAAAAGGCCTTGTATCTTTATGAAAAATTAATTCATCTTCCAGGTAACACCTACCGGAGAAATTATGACACAAACAGAAACAGAAGGTTAAAAACACAGACAAGTCCTATCCAGAGAATCATGACCATAAAAGAGAGACTCCAAATCAAGTAGACCATCGGTGTATTGGTTATTTGGAGGGTGGAGTTCACTTGATCCAGCTATGCATAAGAATATGACAAGTGAATCGGAGTTCAGGGCTATTGCTCTGGAGACTATACACACCAGTTATCCTGGTCAGTACTGGTTGCATATCCACTCACTTCCAAAAGTTAAGCATGAAGATGTAAAATGCAAAAAAATCAGCAAATACTGCTTTGAATCTTTGATTGACACAAAATTCGGCAGGAAAGTAGCATATGTATTTATACATAAAACAAAATCAATAATTATATGCAGAAATGAAAACAATATTAAATTTTTGTAAGTTATCAGATAATGACATACTGGAGACTTAAACAGAATTATGTATAAAGTGAAAATAAACAGCATAAAATGAAAAAAAGGACATTAATAGGTTATATGATCCTCCCTCATCTGTAAACAAAGTTTACACATTGTGACCATGCTTTCAATTAGGTGTTCAACAACTGCAGAATTAAGCAATCACCATTGTTCTTGTAGAGCAGTTTCCAGCTCAATAGGAGTGGCTGGAGGTGGGAAATATGAAGATACAGCATGGCCGAGAGCATCCCAAAGATTTTCAGTGGGATTAAGGTCGGGCGAATATGCTAGCCACGCCATACGCGCAATTCCTTCACTCTCCAGGTAGTCATCGATGATATCAGCTCTATAGGGATGTGCATTATCGTCCATTTAAACAAAAGTAGGGCCAACTGCTGCAGTGTACAATCTCACAATATGTTCTAGGACTTCATCTCGATACCGTACAACCATCAAAGAACCCCATTTAAAGATGTGCAAGTCGGTGCGGTATCCTAATGAAATTCCTGCCCACACCATAATTCCCCCGCCTCGGAATGCGTGATCTTTGGTGATGTTTTGGGACTGATTGCATGTTTGTTGTTCACGCAATATCCTTATACGCTTGTCATCTGGCTCAGAGCAAATCTTGACTCATCAGTAAACATGACATTGCCCCAGTCAGACACATTCCAATTGACATGTTCCCGGCACCACTGTAATCGTGCCCCTCTTGATTGGATGGATAGAGGAACATGAACTCGAGGTACCTGGGCGTACAGTCCACTCATAGGTAATCTTCGGCGTACAGTAGCTGCAGATATCGCCTTACCAGTGGACACTGTAACCATAGATGCCACACATGTGGAGGTTGCTCTGCGATTCCGCTTGGCTACAATAGCAATATATTGATCTTCCTCAGGGGTTGTAACCCTTGGGCAACTGGCTATGGGCCTTCGGACAACTATCTGTGTGGTTTGGAATTGTTTCCATAAACGTGAAATTACAGAATGATGAATGCTGAAGAAAAGGGCAACATCTGTGATCGACTGTCCTGCTTCAATGCGCCCCACAGCACACCAATGCTCAGAATCTTCCATTCATCTTCTGGAAGTCATAGAAACATGTATGTCTTGAAAACAAATTGTACGAAAGTTTTAAACACCTTCTATCAGCACTTACAATCAACTTCTGTAACCCTTCATAAAGTTGGCTTCTTATAAGACTGCCTTTTTTGCAAATTTCTTGACATGAAAGCGCGATTGGCAGTTACCTAACATATTTGCATACTTCTTTCTAGCTCTGCAGCGAAGTGCATCCTCTTCAGTTCTGATTGCCTTCTGGAAATTAGCATTTTCCTCTCTGTAGTTAACTTTTGGAAGTGAGTGTATATACAGATGAATCATGCCTGTCTCAAAATGGAAATACAGGAGCTATTGTCTTCCCTGATTTGTTTGCATTCTATTCGTCTCTTGGTCTATGTATCACTCCATTTGATGGAGAGGTGGAGGCCATTAGATTAGCTTTTCAAGAACTGTATACTAGATGTGAGAGTTTTGATAATGCTGTTATTTTGTCAGATTCTATGTCTGCAATACAGGCTATTATCTCTTTGAAACCTGCCAACTCACAACCTGCCAAGTGTTAAAGACTGTATACCTAATATAAGTACATTACAAACCTTACATAAAAATTTTATTTTACAGTGGGTTCCGGCTGACTGTGGAATATTTGGTAATGAAATGGCTTACTTTTTAGCTAAAAAAGGAATCCAAATCCTTTATCCTACTATAGTGCGAGTAATAAAAGAACGCATGAATAATGACTTTCAATCCAGGCAAGCAGATCAAATTAGATAAAAGCATTGGAGAGATTCTCTTTTAAAAATACCTACTGCTCCAAGATGTATCACTGTTGCAGCCTTTCGATTAGAAACTGGACATGATTGCCTTGCCTATTTAGATTTGGCATCTTTTCATCCCCTAACTGTATATTATTTGGGAGAAAACACTGTTATGAATGCTTCTCATCTTAAAAAAGCACTAAAGTAACTGAATATCTATATGACAGATACTGGCAGCAAGAGAGAAGCTTCAAGATCTTCAGACTGTTTGACTTTTTCCTTCTGACCAAATTATGTTCCAAATTTTACATTTTGTTCTTTTTTCACGTGTTTGTGTTGAGTGTACTTGTCACACTCTAGTCAGTGAATTGTATGTTTAAGTGTAAAACTAAAGTAATAATAATAATATTTTTACTATTGTAGGCTAATAATAAGTATCTTTGCTACATTAGAACAAAATTTGAATGATTGTGTTATATTTCATTGTGTGTTTATCAAGCTATTACTTAAAAAACTGTGTACAAAACATTGAAACACATGCATTTCATCCACTTTTTAGCAGCAGTAACATGGCTGATGACTTCATTTTTAGACAGCAAGGAAAGCTAGGAACATTTGCTTGATCTGAGCTCTTTGTCTAAATTCTCATTGATTTTGTTCCTTGTTTAGTACACCATTATATTATTTTGTTAGGTATTTTCATTTCCAAGAATGTGGCTATTTTATCACGGTGATTCTGCAATTTTTGAAGGACTGAATTTGCTATATTAAGAAGAATTAATTCTTTCAGTTTCCGTTGAGGCATCTTCAGGTAGTTTTATACATGTGGAGTTTGGAATATCTGTTTACTTTACAAGATAAAGAAATAATACAGAACTACGTGCAATATTTTCAGAAACCATGTTTATTGTCTCTTTTTGTATATAACCATCTTTAATATGAACACATTTTTTTGTGGTCTATATATCCACTTGAAAGAAAAAAAAAGTCTTGAAACTCATCATTGGGGAGATTATACATTAGTAACTACTACATTTTTAGAAACTTTGTTTATTATCCATGTAATTGTCATTAAGTTAAGCATGGATCATAAATCCACCTTGAAAAATAGTCATAAAACTCAGCAGCTGTCAGTTTCACCAGTTCATCATGCACTGCCAAAGCTGCATATTCATAATTTGCAAAACATTTCCAATGCATGTTTGCTTTTGACCTCCTTTATTTCAAAAAAGCCAAAAATCGCATGGCTGGAAATCATCTGCGCATGCAGTGTGAGGTTGATATTCAGTGCACAAATGATGGCCATGGCTTGGGTAGATCATTGGGCCATGACATAATGAAATTTGCAGTAGTTTTTATTAAATATACTAATAACATTTTCTACAAATTACTACAAAACCCTATGACTAAAAAGGGGAAAGTGCACAGAATGTTAGAACTTTTCATGTATTTGTAAAAGATATTGACTTGGAACTGTAATAAAGGCTCAAATTTTCCTTTACAATTTGGCCTGTTGATTTACAAGGTCTTATAAACTCTGTTATGGGACAATGCTTTAATGATAATTAATTAATTTCAAGCATTAATATTATTTGAAAATTAACTGTTTAATGTATCAAGCTTAGGAAAGTATATGTAAAAATAATTTAATACTTTTTTTCAATAAATCACTAATCTTTTTTTTTAAATCAGTGAACTAGAGATATTCACATACAGTTTGCTTGAAATGTTTTTATGTTTTATTATTGATGTTGATGTAAAAAGTATAATTTTCAGCTTTCCTAACTATCATAAATGAAAGCTGATGCTTAATTTCTTTATAGTAATTACTAATTATGTTTCTTAACAATCTATTTTATATTAACACATATTTTTTGTACGTTTCAGAATCCTCAAAATGTTGTTGTCGAAGAAACAACATTTAATAAAAAACCTGGAACTGCTTTTGTTAGTCATAAATATAATTTTCCAACTTATGCTATAAACGGCGAGTGGTCAGCCACTGTAAAATATGGGCATGAGGTATGAAAGATTTTTGTATGAATTAAAATATGAATGCTTAATATTGTTAAATTTGCAGATAAATTATAAATATTATAAATGCTGAGTAATTTTTGCTTTGTGTTCATTTATATGTATATTTATTTTGTCCTTGGAGTATTTACTTCCTTTTGGATTGTATTTCTCCCCTTATTTTGATTTTTAAGAAGACAAGTACATCCTTTGCATTTTCAACACAATTAATAGATACAATATAAATTTAATAAAGTTCTTACTGGTGTTTAATAAAGTTTTTACTGTGTTACTTTGACAATTTTATTTTTTTTTCTACAGAAGGCAAAGATTTAAAAAATTAAAATAACTTTTCAGCATTATAGCAAAATGCTATGGTATGCACATACTCAAAAAATTTCATAACTCTGCATATGGATTTTTTGAGATAGGAAATAAGTATTTTATTTATTTATTTTTATTTTTCTGTTCTTTTAGACCATATTGTGTTTTTGAATTTCTTGTCGCTATTAAAAATGGATGACTCAGGGTAACAAAAGTACATAAGTACAATAGAACTTAATTGACATTATATGGTTTGTTACCCAAGCTAGTCATTTTCATTCCAGGAATTGTATTTCATTGTAGTTTTAGATTAATGTGGCTGCTATAGTAAGTAATAAAGTAAACTAATATTAATGCATTCGTTTTTATCTACTTCTCAAGTGACCCTTACTGTTTGCATCTTCAGCCTGCAGCGTAAATTTTTATGTCTTCTGTCTAGATAATGCTTATATAACATACCAGATATTGCAATTCAGATGCATTCTTAATTAAACTTTTTATAAAAAATTTTCAATGCTTTTCATGTGTAATTTTGTTTCATTTAATTCTTAAACAAAGATTTGATAATTTTCAGCTGGGTGAAAACACAACTGTCCGTTTCATATTGCGAGAGTATGGTAAGTGATAGCATTTGTAAGCAAACTGTATTTGTTTAAATTTAATTGTAATTTGAGTTTTAGATTAGTAGGTAAGACAATAAATGTTATTACAATTAGATAATATTAATTATAATAGTTCTGTTTTATTGTTTGTTATGCAGATAATACACTCATGTCCATAAATTAAGGATAATTCAGAGTCACACGGAAATTGAACTCTAAAATAAATATATCACCTGTAAAACAACTACACACATCTTCAAGAATCATATGCAAATTTCAGGAAGTAACCAGATGACACCGATGGTACGTCACAATGACGAGAGTGTAAGAGAGTGATATATAAGGAATACAGGCAAAGAAGTAAAATTGTTCGCAGGTGCTTTATAACCATTTCAATGCAATAACCGAATAGTTATGACATAAAGGACGCATTTGGATCATTTTTAGTCCAAAGGGATTTAGTTCCGAAGGACTATTACTTTCGTTTTGCGATTTTGCGTCGAATCGCTCTGAATGCCCATTTCACTTTTCAAATTGTTGCCACTAAATGTTATCGCTCTGCATTAAATTTAAAAAAATGAAAAATCTGCATAAATGTATGCATGTTTCTCGCATTGTGATAAAACCTAGAGGCATCAAATTTTGAATGATGTAATCCTACTGCGAATATGGGCATCTGGAAGACCTATTTTTGAATTTGAAATTTGCTTTATTATCGATTTTATGTTTTGTAACATTTCAATGAATTTCTGATTAACAAACTAAATGATTTCAAAGCGAGCAATGGCAACACTGTACGGGAAAAAAAAAAAAAAACATTTCTATCTCCAGCGCACAAGACTTATATGCAAATTTCAGGAAGTAACCAGATGACACCGGTGGTACGTCACAATGACGAGAGTGTAAGAGAGTGATATATAAGGAATACAGGCAAAGAAGTAAAATTGTTCGCAGGCGCTTTATAAGCATTTCAGTGCAATAACCGAATAGTTATGACACAAAGGACGCATTTGGATGATTTTTTACGTGGTAGAATTATCGGCCGTCTGGAATGTGGGCGTACCCAACTGGAAGTATCAGAATTGCTCAGAGTGTCATCTCCAAGCTTTGCTAACGATTCCAAGATGATGGTAATGTGAGTAGACATTACAGCATAGGTCGCCCCAGAGTTACAATGCCGAATGAGGACCGGTATTTGGCAGTTACTGCCAAAAGAAACAGGTGGAGCACAGCCTCAGACCTGTCTCGTCAGCTCTCTTCAGCCAGAGCTCCAGGTACCTGTTACCACCAAGAAATCATCATTGAACGACACCATTACGGTGGTGCAGGAGTGCTCGTTCGGGGTGGAATTATTCTGGGCTCCAGAACTGACCTGCATGTTCAAATTGGAACCATGACAAGCCAAATCTATCGGGACGGCATTCTGAAACAACATGAACGTTTGTTTTGGGGCACCATGGGTGCACAATTTGTGTTTATGGATGACAACGGCCATCCTCACCGTGCAAACATCGTAAGCGAATGCCTTCAATCGGAGGATATCACTCATATGGATTTGCCAGCATTCTCACCGGATTTGAATCCAGTAGAGCACGTGTGGGACATGCTTGGCCGATGAGTTGCAGCCTGTCAACCTCCTCCTACATGTCTACCAGAACTTCGGAGAGCATTGCTTTTTGAGTGGTGTAATATCCCCCAAGATCAGATTGATAATTTGATACTCAGCATGCCTAGGCGTTGTACGGACTGTATTGCATCGTCTGGGAGACATACAATGTATTAATAATCATACCAACCATGTAATATTGTTTTTTTGTAAATAGTTTTTTTTTTGTAATTTGCTCCAGGGAGAAAAAATCGCTAATTTTTTTACTAATATCAAACATATAGCATCTTTTTTTGCTCTTTACCTTTTGTTTAATAAATAAGCTTTACAAATAAGTCAAATTTGTTTTGCTTCTAACTCTTCCTTTGCCTGATTTTGCATTATCCTTAATTTATGAACATGAGTGTATTTGTATGATTATTTTTTGTGTACTTAGTTAGTTATAATCTTTTGCTTTTCCAGTGTTGCCAACATTTACTGTTGAACTTAAAACCCAAGATGTAATTCTTGAAACAGCTGAATTCATCACTGTTTCTGTGAATGCAAAGTATGTTCCTATTATTTATAACTCTTAAATTCTTTAGATTCTCTGTCTTTAACTGATCTTGAATATTACATAGTTTGTTTATTTATTAAAATATGCTAACTTAGTGGTGCATGTGAAAACCTTCACAAAAGGAAATAGATATGAAATGATTACATAATTACAAAAAGTATGTATTATATTTTTTAAGAGACTAGTGAAATTAGATCAATGTATTGTAGGCTTCTTTTGTGAATTATTATTATTATGAATTTATTGATATTCTAGCCTTCATTAATTTCGTGTATGAAGTAAAGGAAGTACTGTAGTCACGAAAAATTTTGAGTGTCATATTTCAACGAAAATATTCATTTTGATCACCCTTAAATCCATTTGAATGATATTTTTGCATAACATCTGTGCATGTGAACAGAATATAGGTCTCTTTTTTTCTAAAATGGATTCGGAAGAGATTTTTTTCCATGACATCTGTACAAATGTGCATAGACATATATCTCTCGTGATTCGATAATGAGTAGCCAAAGAACGCTGAAATTTTGTATTATGGGACTGTAATAACATTCTAGTTATGCACCTCCCTTTTTCATTGCAATCAGCTGCACCAAACATATATGAACGTACATAAATATTCCCACTCTGTTACTCAGCTTGGTAGTTTACATTTGGAACTCTCAGTAGAGTAGTGAATTCATTTGGTGCACCAGCTTTGGTGTCTTTTTACCCAGTGGAAACAAAAGTTAACTTTCAATTTTGTGCATCGAAAATTTTTATCTTCGAGGATGCTGGCTGAATTGCAAGATTTTGCACAGGAAACTAATTTTAATGCTAAAAATTATTTTTTTAACTGTGTTTGGTATTTTAGGTTTTTCTATGTTTTACAATTTTTAATGAAAATGTTTCGAGTTTTTATGTATTTTTGCCTTGCCGTGAATTGAGAACTGTACTGATTGAATGAGAAATATATATCTAATGAAATTCAACTAAATAAATTTAAATGAAATGCAGCCAAAAGTGTGTATAATTTAAAAAGCCAAATCATATTTTAGTATATATCATATGTGTGATATATATCATATCAATATCAAGTCATATGGTGTCCACATCAGATATTTTTTTAACTTGATATCATATAATATAATCCTATCTGTACTGCTGATTTATAACATTGGCTAAAAAATATCGATCAATATCTTTACAACTTTTTTCTCTCTCTCTGTGTATAAATTTAATATTTTAATTGCATAGAAGACACAGGTACTTTTAACTTTTGATAGTCATCATGGCTGAGGTTAAAGGCATACAGACGGAGCTGTCAAAACTTAGCTTGAATAATCATCTTTATTTTTCTTCACATCAAATAATTTCTTTGGCAGACAATTTATTTTTAAATCATAGTTGAATACAAAAATTTTTATGTAAACTGGTTTTAAAAGTACGACTTAAACATCTTAAACAGGAAAGCATAAGCGACACAGATTTGTTTGCATGGCAGAAGTAAGGAAAAGAAATGACGTAGTTTCTTGCAAAGCAGTATTTATATTACTAAATAGGTGCATAAATATAACTAAGCTGCAATTAGTTAATTTTAGGTTTTAGTTCTCGTTTCAAGGAGCATTATGTAATATGAAAAGATCTCGAATTTGGGAGATTAGATGAACTTAGGGGAGAAAAAACCAAATTTAGAATAGTAAATTTTGAGGTTGCCAATTATTTGGATGCATAGCCATATTTTATTATATTTTACATATCCTTCCCCTTCAAAAGAAAGGTTGGGAGAGCATTTTAAAACAAAAAGCATTATTGTATTAGCAAAGCAAGAGAAAGTTTATCATATGAGGAAAACATGAAGAAGCATCAAGGACATAACCCTCAGGTTTTCCCATGTCCCGTCATTGTTCATGAACTTTCTCATATATAGCTTATGAAATACTTAAACACATAATTTACAACTATTACGACAAGAATATTATCTGTAAATAAAACTAAATAATAAATTTTGTCTGTTGTAAAAGGTTCTTTAAGAACAAGGCTAAATAAAAGTGTATGCCAACCATGAATAAAAAGGAAACAATTGAATTTGGCCATGTCTTCAAGTTTTTGATTTGTCCATCCATCTACTGTGCCAAATTATTACAATGAGCTTTCTTCCAATGCCATTGCAGTTAGTTAGGGAAAAGTCCCATTTCACTGAAAATTTTAATGCAGATCTGTGCCGTGCTTATTAATTTTGTTTTCTGCATTCATAAGCAAATCCTCATTCATGTTCTGAGCAGTATCTAAGAATGAGGGTGGGGGATGTATTCATTTGCGATTTAAAAATTGCTTTAAAGATGCGGTTAACCACCAGTACTTTCAAACTTACTTGGATTCTTTTGAATGATTTTCAAAGTGTGCTTCAGCATTACAGTCATTAATTTGTACTTACAAGAAATATTTTCAACTCCCATATGTGAGCTATTTTTATATGCTTCAGTTTTAATATCGAACATCAGCTGAGATCATGAGTGAGGAGTGCCATTTGTTCGGTATGTCTAACTAACTGCATGTGGAAAGTGAACAAAATTCGTGTATGTACTGAGTGAAATAAATTATCGAATGCTTTTTAAATTTTTACATGCAGTGCTTCCATTTCAAAACTCTACAATTCTGATTTGCCATTTAATTTATTCATTAATTAATGTGATTAAAATGTTTTGATAAATATTGAATAAAAAATGCAAATGATATAAATTACTCTGAAATTTAGGTCTGCTGTTTTTCTCAATTATATTGAATTTTAAAAATGTTGCACTTTTTTATAAAGATAGCAGACTAAAATTTTATGATATTAGAAATTTTAATTTTAATAATTTGGTTTAACGAATTAAGTAAAGAATTTTAATATTTTAAAATTATTTTATTTAATAAAGGTTAGTAAATTTTAAAGTGATTAACAATTATATTTTTGGAATTACTTTAAGTATGAGATTGTCATTCAAATATTTAAATTTTAAGAATTTTATAATTATTTTAAGAATGATGTAAATGAAAAAAAAAACAAATGAAATAATTTTAGATATTAAGAAAATGGATATAAAAATTATGTGAGTATAAAAAATATGTAATGTTTAGAATAATGAACATTGTTAGGATGAATATAAAAATACTAAAAATTGAAAAAAAAAAATGCACGTAAAAGTAGATTAGAGTCTCAAAAACTTGGTACTCAATAACTCGGGCGGAAAAAACCTCACGTGCAGACTCGTTCAAGGTCATTGCTCATGTGCATCTGTCCCTCTCTTCTCACATTCCTTTGTCACACTCCCACTCCTCCACTACGGGACTGGCGCCAGCGTGCGCTCAGTCATTCAGTCTACCTGCAGCCTTTGCCAGGATTAATCAATTTTTAATTGCATTGCATAACTCGATCTGAGTGACTGTATTGTATTGTTCAGAAGTTTGTGGGTGCTGGACAATACTCTGCAATGGCATCTTCCATTAAAAGAAAACAAATGTGTCTATGAAGCAAAAGTTGGGGGGCATTAAAGAGACTGCATAAGGGAGAAAGGGTCAGTGCAGTGGCTAAAGATTTGGGAGTCGGAAAAGTATTGTTGCGAGTAGTGTGATTAAGAGTGTGATTAGTTGTGAGAGTTGTGAGAATAGCTGCTTACTGCGAGTGCTAAGCTACGCGAGAGTTTTGTGAACGGAAAGCGATCGAGATAGTGCCGTGAAGCTACCTTTACAGTATAGCTTGACAGTGTACTGGTGATTGTTCCACGGTGTTTTTTAGAAGTTTAGTGTTGCCATGAAGCTACCTTTACAGTTACAGCCTGAAGCTGTGTTGATGATTGTTTCAGCGTATTTATTGTAGATTTTCGACGCTTTTAAAGGTAATTTTGGAACTGTGCTGTAAATAGTGATTCTTGTAAATAAATTGTGCTTTTTATTGTTCTGCATCGTGTTTTCATCGGATACTCTCAAATCCACGAACCCGTATAACGCAACAGTATAATTGGGAACTGGAAGAAGAAGTGGATGGAAATCGAGTCATGGTGTGGTTAAGAGAATGTGTACATAAACATTGAAAGAAAGGAAAAGTATGAAGGAAAGGGAGTTTAATGAGGTAAATGAAACACTTTACATTTATTTCGCCCAACCAGAGAGAAGGGCGCTCCAATTAGTGGCCAATCTTGCAAGAGAAGGCTTTGAAATTTTATGAAGAAATTGAAAGACAATGGTCCTAAATTTGTCGTGAGCACTGGCTGGCTTGATTGCTTGAGGAAATGATATAGAGTGTACAGCTTAGTAATTGTGGAAAAAAACTATCTGGGGACATTGAGAGTATGTCTCAGTTTAAGGAAAACTTTTAAAAATTTAATTGAAGGTTTTACAGGAGAGCAGCTGTGCAATTATGATGAAACAGGGTTAAATTATAAACTGTTACCAGCAAAGAGTCTTGCTTTCAAGGAAGAACAGTCAGCCCCTGTTTTTAAAAAGGAGAGGACCAGCCATCGGACCAAGGAGTTCTGGTTAGTCTCAAGAGAAGACATAGTTGCAAGCTGTTATCTTTCCTTCTTCCTGAAAACAATGATGGTCAATGTCTTATCCAAAACTTGAAGAAAATTAACTATTGGATGTTGCTACTTGTTTGGCGAAAGCCTGGAACAAGTTAGAGTCATTAACACTAGTTCATTCCTGATGAAAAATCCTTGATCACAAGGGAAATGAGTTCATTGAACATGATGATGCAGCTAATGTAAACTTATTCGAACTCGTGTAACAAGTTTCTGGATGTGCAGGAGCTGATGAAAATGACATCAAACAGTGGTCAGAATGACACCAAGCAAGACATTATGTTCGATGCAGAAATTTTTGCTGCTATCACAGTTAATGAAGTAATGCCAGAAAATGATGAAAACGTTGATATTGAGGACCCCACCATGCAAGCCAGGCTGTTGAAACCACCCTTCAGTATATTGAACAACAAGGTGCATTGGTAATCGACTCACTGTTCCTTCATAGTCTTGATGATGAAGCAGCAAAATGCAGAGTGCAGTGCAGAAAACAACAGGACATTACACATTTCTTTAAAAAAAAAGTAGCCATTTTTTGCGAAGTCGGCTAGTTAATTTTTAATTTAAGCTTTATGCCTATATAAAGTATTTTTCTGAGGTCTTTCTTTTTGGGTAAATTACTGTACAATGTGTATTTATTAATTTTCATTAATGAAGGCTCTATGCCTTCATAAAGTAGGACTTTTCCTTTTTTTAAGGGTATTTGGGCAGTTTCAGTATTTCATTCTTTGTAAACTGTTGTATTCTCAAGCAACTAATATATACAAGTAGTTTATTTTCTGAGGAAACACTCATACTTATTTTTTTAAAAAAAACTTTAGATTCCAATTAATACTAAAAGTTTTGTAACTAGTATTAAGGCAGCAAATATTCTATTCTTTGGTATCATTGCAATGCAGGCAGAAACTAATTAGAGCTATTCATCTTCTCTTTACTTTCATAGATGCAAGATTATTTCATTTCCATGTGTGTTCTATGTAAAAATTGGGCTGGAGTTAGGCAAAATATTGTTCTTTTACTTCTGATACCTTGAATACCTCGAGGCCTCATGTCAGCACAGCAGCATGACTTCACATTACCTATGATTATTCATAAAACACTTTGAATTCCATATATAATTATTGATAAGAGCATTGCTGTAGTCTGTTACTTTAAAACAGGCACTTCAAGCTCATACCAATCTTCTCATTTATGATCATAATGTGTCATCATCACTGCCCAGTTTGAATTATGAGACTTTAACAAATTAGAGAATTTGTCTTTTTTTCCACAGCAATCATTGCTATGGTTATGAGTGGTGGTTTGTGGGAAAGAAGTGGTTTTGAATTATCTATTTTAAAATAACTGGTTTAGTACTGTATGTCAAGACATGAGAATCAGTGCAACAACATTGAATTCAGCTTTCAGTAAAGCACTATAAATGTGATTATATGGTTAGTGCTTGTTATAATTATAATTACCATTCCAAAAATCCACTGCTAATGAGAGTACATTAAATCCATTTTTATTATAACAATTATCTGTTTTAACATCCTTTTCTTTTGGACATCAGTGATTGTTATAATAGCAGCAGCAATTATAATTAATTTAATTTTTATTTGGTAAATTTGTATAGTAATTTAAAATCTGCATTAATTCAATGAATTTTGTTTTTCTTTCTTTTAAAATAATTTTAGGTATGTGTATGGGAAAAAAGTTAAAGGTTTGGTGACATTTCGTTTTGGGGTACAAGGGGAAACTCCTGAAGCAGTCATGTTTGGTTTAATAGGACCTGAGCAGGTAAGTGGATTTACAAAGTAATAGTTTAAAGCATAAGTTTGTAGCAGTTGACATAATCCCTCTTTCCCCACACAAGAATGTATTTTAAGACTCTTTATTCAAACTTCAGATTCCTGGATAAGACATAAAAATGGAAATGAAGGCTTAAGGTGACAGCATAGCAGTAAATGAGCACCTGAGCAAAAATTAATTCTACACATATTAGTATGTTAGATGTTAGATGATAGAACAAGGAACAGAATATATATATATATATATATATATATGTTAGTAAGAACAGTAAACTGTTTAGTAGAGGTGAAAAAAGCAAAAATGTAAAAATAACCATCTGGATGTGTTCATAAAGATAAAAGTATAAAATGTTTCTGTTTCATAGGTTCATTCTTCCTTTTGTTTTCCTTCTTGGGGTTTATCTCCAGCTTAAGTTACAATATGATATTATACACATTATTGATGCATATCGTGTTATTTGTGTTTTATTTTCAAGGTAAGAACTTTGAAATTTTGAAGTGAGATTTAAAGTTAGTCAGTATAGTTTTTTGTGAAAACATCACTCTCAATTCGACTTAGAGCAATAATATGGGACAGTATTTATAGTTATATTGCAAAACTTAAATAAGAAGTATTAAAACAGTGAAACCTCAGTTTATGAATTTAATTTGTTCCTGATGGCCATTCGTAAACAAAACAATTTTCCCCAAGAAATTAATGTAAAATGGATTAATTCATTCCTGGACCATAGATAATTTCTTATTTAAACTTTACTAGACTAATTTAACAACTTTGCACATAAGCCCAAATTTGATGGAAATCATCAAATCTCCC
>KK113608.1:466230-494429 GCA_000611955.2 Stegodyphus mimosarum | reverse complement strand
CCCCCCCCCCCCCCAAAAAAAAGTTAAGCAGAATATAAAACATAAAATAGACAAAAACTTAATTTTACTGTACCTGTACAAAGGAGAATGGATTGCATAAGTGGAAAATGATTAGGAAGATGTTATTATTTGAATGCGAAATTCCCTTGTATAAAAACATCAGGTTACTGTCTTTAGGAGACATCTTCTTTATCTTTTCTTTGTTTCTAAGCATCACTTTGCTTGAGACTGACTGGGCCTCTCTTTTATTATTCCCTGTGCTTAAAGATGCTTCTAAGCTGAAACATGGCATTGTCACTGAAAATGCTCATGTTATAGCTCGCTACTGCCTTTATTAGCATGAAATCTTTATGTGAAAATTTTACATCTTACCTCAATTTACTCCAATTTATTAGTTCAGAAAGCTAAGTTAGTTTCCTCATTCTTTCTCTTTTAAAGACATTTCTCCCCAAATTGCCTTTTGTTGCTGATTGTAAAGTTTTAGTTCTCTCAAGCTGAGTTTATTTTTATGATCCTCTAGTAACTTTTCTATATTTTCATTGTTAACGTTTAATCTAATTGTCCGAGTGCTCAAAGTCTGTGTCTGCAATCTAATCTGGCAATAATTTCTTCCTTGCAGAATTCATGTCCTTTAAGTCAATCACAGCCGGGGATTTTTTTTTGTTTAGATCAGCAGTTCTCAACCTTTTGAGCAGCCCATACCATCTAAACAAAAACTGAAAAATTTTAATACCACCACTACATTTTACAGTGATTATTTTCAATTTCTCAATAGAAATGTTAAAAAAAAAAGACATATATTTTGCCATTTGCACAACCTATTAGCTATTTGTATTAAATATGGACCCATTAAAATATTAGATTAAAAATTGGTTACCATTTTAATTATCAAAATTTAAGTTACAATACTTTAATTCTAAAATTAATGTGAAATTTAGGCCTTTATAAGAGAGATCAATTTCTTTATGTCTGATCTTATTTCACGTAGTTTTAACCGTAAATTAGGATCCACTTTTAACTTTGTTCTTTAATTACTTTTCAAATATAACGTGGAAGAAAATCCTTGTTCACACAAATAGATTGTGCAAAAAGGTAATAAAATTTTTATAGCTTTATTTGAAATGCCTTTAAAATCTTTTTTTTTTTTTTTTTTTTGTTTCAATTTAAGCATGTTATTTTGAAATCTTCGGTTAGAGTTCAGTCACAGGAAATTTCTATCAATTGTTTTTTTTTTTTCACCAGATAAAATTTCAGGTACATTTGAACAAAATGGATTTCTAATCCAATTTTCTTTTTCATAATCCTAGAGAAAATACATGTTGAAATTATTTATCAATGAAAAACAATGATTTTTAATGTTGAATGCTAATTCTTTTATTTTCAAATTAGTTTCAGTTAAAAAAGTGTCTAAAAATGGTAAAAAGCTTGAAATATTATTATCTAATTCTCTGATTATTAGCTTGAGTTTTTTTAATCATTGCATTTATTTTATCTCTAATAGTAAACAAATTAACACTTTTTTCTTGTAATCCTAAATTTAATTCATTAATGTGCAAACCATAATTCACTAAATAAACATTTTTACAATTCAAATTTTGAATCACAAAGGAAAATTTGAATTTCTGATCGAACTTCAAAAAGATGATTTAAAACATTGCTTCTAGATGACCACTTTATTTCAGAATGTAACAAAAGCATTTCATGTTTGCTGCCCATCTCTTGACATGAAATTGTAAATATTCTTGAATTTAAAGCTCAGCTTTTTTAATAAGATTAACAATTTTCACAGCTTGATTCAAAACGATTTTCAGGTTTTGGGGGATTGTTTGGGCTACTAAAGCTTCATGATGAATGGAGCAGTGAGTAAATTTAGTTTCAGGTGCGACTTTCTTTCTTTGAGAAATAACACCGGAATATTTTCCTGTTAAAGCCTGAGCTCCATAACTGCATACGGCAATGCATTTATTATAAGGAATATCATTCTCAAACATATAATTGTCAATTTGGAAAAAACTTTGAAACTTTCATTTGCAGTTGCTCTGTCATGAAGCGATTCACAAAATAGATACTCTTT
Organism: Stegodyphus mimosarum; assembly: GCA_000611955.2. Lineage (NCBI taxonomy): Eukaryota > Metazoa > Arthropoda > Arachnida > Araneae > Eresidae > Stegodyphus > Stegodyphus mimosarum. The sequence continues at coordinate 492,355 of KK113608.1, read as the reverse complement.
GGCAATTTGTATATCTTCTTCGAAACATATGTAAACTAATAATTGAACAAAGTTCTTTATTTCAGCAGTTTCATCCAATTGCAGTGTGAAATATTATTAAGTTCATTAGCTGCTTTTCCTTGAATATGTTAAAACAATATATTTAACTGTTGCTAATATAAGGTTTTCTCCAATAGTGTGAGTCTGACGAGTCTTCGCAATTCTTAGGTTTATTAGGGAACTAGCTTCCAAAGCTTTTTCACTTGCAGTAATGAAAACCTTTAATTATTTGTATACTATTTTTGAACTCCGATGATTTTCTCTTAAAACATTCTTCAGATTTATCCTTTAAATTGGCATGCTTAGATTCAAGATGCCTTTTAAGAAATGATAGTTTCATATTTTGATTGAATAATAGTTCACCACAAATGACACATTGAGGTTGAGGGTCCATTTCGTCTCCATTCCAAGTAAACCCAAATGACAAATAATTTTCATTATATTTTCTATAAATATTATTAATTTATTTTCAGTATCCTTAGTGGTAGTATATTTTACTGAGTCCATCATTCATGAACATATCTAAACCAGCAGTTTTCAACCAGTGGTACACATACCACTGGTTGAAAATTGCTGGTTTAGATAATATGTTTATGAGTTGAGGCATTTGTGATTAGAGATTTAATTGTATGTCAAAATGAATTTTATTAAATCCACAACAAGAGATATGTAATAAGAACTACTTTGCAAAGCTTTTCAAATTCAAAGTTGCTTTGAATAATGAACACAGAGTATTAATTTTGGAGCTGTTGACAAAGTTTCATGTATTTTGTAACTTTTCCTTCTACTTATATATAGTTATTAATAACACACAGCTCAACACTCCAAGGTTTAAAATTCATATTTGGCAGAAAATTCCTAATTGTTGGAGATTTCATAAGTAAACATCAGTTTGTAATCAGATAATTTTGTAATTTTTTACTTTTAATGTTTGTAACAGCATTTAAAAATTATAACAAAATATCTCTTCTTCTTATAGCTTGATGAAGGCTCACATATTTTAAGACTACCTACAAGTGAAATTAAGCAACATAAAGACATCGGTTGGTTTCCAGAAATAGAGGGATCTCATCTAATTGTTGAAGCAACTGTTGTAGATGATGCAACTGGAAAGAAAGAGAAAGCTTACAGTTCTAAAGCCATCTTTTCAAAGTCCCCATTTGTTATCTCGTTTAAGCGAAGTCTGATAGATTTTAAACCTGGTCTTGTTTCCATCTTAGAGGTAAGCTAATTGAAAACAAATCTTGTAAAGAGTTTTGGCCTCTTTACATACAGCAGAACTTCAAAAATCTAGAATATTTCTTATCACGGATTGTTGAAAATTTCATGTTATATTAGTAACCTTTTTCTTTTAGGCTATATATGCATTTACTTTTAATAGAAATAAGTTTAGAATACAAAGTTCAAAATCCAGACGTCCAATACCTGGAATGACTAAAATTTGAATCTTTAGGTCACTGACAACCTTTTTTTGGGGGCTCTTTATTTATGCATTTTATTTATTTATTTTTTTTAATAATAAAATGTGGGCAGTCCCAATTCTTAATTTCACTTCTTCACTGGTTCACATCTGGTGAACCATTATTTATTATTTTTTGCTTGCATCACCACAACACTATCAACACACTGCAGCTTGAGAACAACGATGTCTAAACAATTTTTTTTACAAAAAAACTTTATATTTGTAATTGAACACCAAAAAGCATGTGGTAACCTTTTTTGTGTACATTAAACTTGATGATGGTTACAGACTTCAGTTAACTGTATTGTGAATGTTAATGACGAGAAATTCAACAGAAATTTCTTTCCATCTGCAAAAAAATAAATATTGTAAATGACACTCATAAGCCTAAAGATTATATTTAATGCTTTTTCAATTGAGAATAATTGATTTATTATTCAATTCAGCCCAGGACCGATGGGATGGGCTAGTGTGGCCACACCATGCATCAGAATTTAGGGAAGACAAAATTTTTAGAATTTAGAAAATCACCAAACAAGAGTCAAGGAATGGCAAAATCTTTCAAATTTATGAATGGCAGTGATATGCAGAATTTTTAGAATTTAGGAAGTCACTTGGTAGCGGAGTTTCTGATCTACAGAGACTGCATTTGCCGCAAAGTGTTTAGCACCGGATCTATATAAGCATTAAGTATATGTGAGAATTAATTTAGTCAGGACTTGGAAAAGCCTCAAGCACGTGTGCGAAATAGTGGATTGACATATTTATTAAATAAGGTGGCTGAATGTATTTTACAGGGTAATTTCTATCATTTGATTTCGTTCATTAATTAAGTATAATTTTCAGTTTTGATTGTTTTTAAAGTTAGTTTTTAATGAATGTCCTAATTAATTTGAGTTTATAAGAAATAAATAGTAATTGTTTGGAAATAATCACATTTAAAAATGGTAGCAGTAATGTCCTATTTCTCTCATCCAGTTAGCAAAATCCCACTGTTAACTCAAATAGCTGACATCCCTGTGCTAATGAAAGTCACTTTCTGGGGTTATTTCTTCAAACAAATTTGCAAAATATCATTGTTAATTCAAATAACTAACATATGTACTGGATGCTTTTGTTCTGGCAGAATGTCGACAAAGTTCACACTTTACGGGGCTGAATAGTGTGTATGTCGTTATTTATTTTTGCATTTATAAGCTAAAATCCCTTTTGAAAAAATATTCTTAAATTTTTTGAATATTTGATTTATGGTTATAAGGTATTTTCTTCCTCCTTTCTGCATGCCCTTATGGTGTAACGGTAGCATACTTGATGCATATTCAAGAGGTCCTGGTTTCAGTCCCGGTGAAGGCATTGCTCATTTTTCGTGTTTCCTACTTCAAAAATCCGAATGACTCTACAGTGGTGCCTGAACTAAAAAGTGGTGGATAATGATTCTTCCCACCGGGATTTGGTGATTGGATCCTTCAATCCCCAATCACCCTTTAAAATAGGGAATATATAAGGCATTTTCTCCCTCCTTCCAGCCTGCCTTTGTGGTGTAATGGTAAGCACACTCGGTTAGCATATTTGAGATTCTGCAGAATTCTGTTTGTTTATCATGCACTCTTTGGCATGTTAATAGTAAGCATATGAAACATTTTTATTAACTATTTAATTCTTATCAAATTTCTTTTACTTTTCTCAATAAACAACTTATTTTTCGTACAAAGAGTTTCTCTGTTGGCATCTTTCTGCCAGTTTTTATAAAACACAAGGCTATTATTGGTCTTTTTAACATTATATATGAATGTAAAACCTTTAATTTAGCTTTTTTAAAAAACATTTGCCTACATTTTTAGTCATTTACTACATAGATTTTTAATGAGTGGCCATTTAATGATCAAATTCTCTCTTTGACACATGTGCTTGAGTCTTTTATTTCGCATTAAAAATATGGGAAGGTCATTTTGGAATTATAGTAAAAAATTACCTTTTGCTCATACCCTTTTTGGGAAGTTTAGTTTTTTGGGAGCATACCTTTGGCCACTCAGTAGGTTAATGTATAGATCTAAACAGTTTAGGTTTTAACATAATACTTGATGCAAAAAATACTACCACTAGCTTCCTATGTTTTATTCAATAAGAATGCATCTATGTAAACATAAAGCTATTCATTTTAAGGAGCTATTCATTTTTGCTATTAAGAGTATGGTATCAAGGAGTGTCTCTTACTGGTTAGACAAACCCTTTTCATGATTTTTTCACAAATTTGAAGTATTATTGGTACTTTGAATGCATTAATATCTTCTTATATCAAATGTATACAAATTAAAAAAATTCAAGTTTGCAATATTAGATTATGTTTATTATTCTAGGCCAATGTGAATTTTGTTGACGGTAAACCTGCTTCTGGAATCTTAACAAAAATAACAGCAAAGGTAAATAATGAAGTTCTGAAAATTAAACATAACACTGCAGTTAGTGATGGTGAAGGCAAAGTCTCTTTTAAACTGCAACCAGAAATGCATCATGAAAAAGTTTCCATTACGGTGAGTAGCTTTTCTTTTAACTGCTCAGTTTGAGTTAGGATTTTTGCTACTTATTTATTTGTTATTTTTAGGTGGAAACGATTGATCCAAAATACAATGGTAGCCAAGCTGTTGGTTATCATGAACAATATAAATTTAAATCAAATAACAATGCTTATTTGGCTTTGGAAAGAAGCAGTGGGCAAAAACTGAAGGTAAGGAATATTTATATTATTTGATTTATTGAAAACTATTCTGTAAACTTGTTTAAAAAATGTGTGTTTTATTGAAGCTATTGTAAAATTAATGGTGGGATTTTGTGGAGCTTTTATGTTATGCAAATTAAAGTATCTAAAGTATATATTTCTGTGTATTATCTCAGAAATTTTAGCAAATGTCTTTTACTGCCGAAGAGTGGGTGGTTGGGTTAAATGTTTTGTTCAAAGTGATTTACAAATAACTCAGTCGCAAAAATGATATTATAGGTTAAATAGCTGAAAAAAATATTTTTACTTTATTTAATCCTTGTATACATAAATCAAATTTCTCAATATCAGTATCTGATTTCGAATTTTCTAGCAATTTTCAGAGGTCTTTCTCTGCTAGAGATGAGTCTGATTGAATATGATTCTCAACCATTAACACTGTTATCTTCCATTTCATAGATAATATCCCTAACATTGCTCAGCAAGTATGATAGCTTTTAGATTGAGACTAACACAATATGTAATCCATTCTTGTTCAGGCACCTTGCACTTCATATATAAAAACAAGAGCAAAACTGGAGGATAGAGGGATCTTGTGATTACTTGAGAATGGTTATCACATGTGTGAACAAAAATAAAACTCACCTTGTTTTTGCCAAAGACACATGTATAACAGGAATTGAATTTAGGTAATAAATAAGTCAAAGGCTACATCTGGAGAGTATGGCAGATGGTACAGCATTTCCCAGTTCCATACAGCAAGCAGGTCGCAGACAATAATGTAAACCGTATGGCAGTGGATGCAAAGAAGATAATTAGTAGTGTGTTTACCAGGTGGTACATTTATTATGCAGATTGCTATGGAAGAAATAATAGTACACAGCATTTATAGTTTTTCTATTGAGTACTTCGTGAATTTGGATTACATTATAGCAGCTGTACCCAGCAGTAAACACAACATTTTTTGGGACTTTCTGGAGTTCACATGTAATTTTTTTGAAGTCAGAAAACTGTAATAGTGACATGCTTTCATATGTTTCATGTATAAGGCAACTGCACTTTTTGTCTCTCTGTATCAGGTATATAAAGGTAAGGAATTTGAGTGTTAGCCTGATAATTGAGAGTTGATGCAGTGGTGGAAAAATTTATTTGTGTTATAAAGCTTCATGTATAATTTGAAAGAACAATGAGCATTATGCTTTCTCAGTAAAATATTATGTAAACAGTAAAGCATCTGTCTTTGAGCTTATGAGTGGGTTTGCTATGAGAAGACACTACCAAGTGCATTTTAATTCTATTTCATTATGATTCTTTTATGCTTGACATGCATTTTGTAACTTAGGAACCATGTATTCCTTTAAATTTAAATGAAAATGTATATTAGCTGATGAAAGTTTGGACACTGAATCAGCAGCCTTATAACCAGAATTAACTGATTCAGTTCATCATGCAACTGAAATGACCCATGTTATTCAAGTTTTTGGAGATTAAGATACAATAACACGCTGAACAAATATTAATTTAGAAGTCAAATAACAAAAATCGTCGTCATATTTTCAAATTTTCGCAGGACTAGTTTCGATGGTTTTACCGAACCATCATCCTCACCTGTGAAAATTTGAATATATAACACTGATTTTTGTTGTTTGACTTCTAAGTTAATTTTTGGAGATTGTACACCAATACTTTTAATCATCAGTGCTATCAAATTAAAATTTATAAATATTACTATACATGTTAAACCTATGTGATTACATATATAAATACGTGTTTAAAAATCCTTAAAATTGCTGAAGTCAGTAAATTTTTATGCAGCATAACTCAATTTTTGTATTGCTTTAAAAGCCACTGACATATTGCAGTTTTCATTTATCTGAGAAATTGGTTTCATACGTATAATTAAAAAAATGTGATGAGAGTCAGCTGTGATGTGTGTCATTCATAAGTTTTTAATGAAACTAAGTGTAGAATCAAATTGATGCTATCTTTCTCAATTTTTGTATAAATATGTGGATAAACTTTTCTGCAATAATCATCATACCAGCAGAAAAGTAGATTAGTTTTTGTACTCAGAAGCTAAGAAAAAGTTAAAGGTAAAATTTTCAGTATTTTTTAAAATTCATTTTCAATGTCTTTGTATTTTAATGGGTAAAAATTATAAATGCATACTCTAGAGCAGGGGTCTCGAAACTACGGCCCATGGGCCAAATGCAGCCTGTCAGTGTGATCACTCTGGCCTATGACAGCTAACAGCTTATTGTTGTTATTGTTGCCATAGTAAGTTGGATGAAAAGAATAATAACAACTTGGTTTTATTTACTTACTAGGTAAAGCTTAGTGACTACTGTCCTCTTGAAAAAAAAATACAAATGGGATTTATGTAATTGTGATTTTCCACTGACAATAGTTTGCAGTTGTGAAACCATTTTATTTGTACCAATTATTAAGGGAGATTTAAGATGCTCATTGGTTAACATGGATCTATAAACATTCTCTGTGTACTTGATTTTGGAGAATATTTTCTCACATAAGTAAGTAGTACCAAAAACAAAAAACAGCCCACTAGCAAAATTTTGCAAAGTATCAAATTTTACTAGTAGAAGACTTATAAAATTCCAACAAAGTTGAGTTATGATATTTGTTCTTAATTATATCACTACATGGTAAATCAATAATTTCCATTTGAAGTTTCAGGGCTAGGGTTTCAGTGTCAGTACTGAAAGCATTTTCAAAAATCTTAATTTCATTCACAATGGTACCAAAGTCTGTTAAATTAATATAAAAATTTATCTTCAAAGTACTCAAAACTTTGATTGCAAAATCAACAGGAAATTCAGTCTCAGTAGTGTGGCTGAATATTTCACATGTTTTAAAAGGTGTGAAATATTTTTTATGTAATTGTGATTGAAAAAGTATTATTTTCTGCTGGAACGCTTGATATTAGTGTATAAATCTGGGAGGAGATGGTTTTCTCCTTGCCATCTCCAATTCGGTTTGTTCATATGTTTCGTCAAATCAACATAGAATGCTAACTTGAACAGTCAGTAGCTATTTCATAGCGATGCTTTTCATTAAAAAAAATTTGATCACAGCTCGAGTTCAAAAAGGTGTTGAAGGATTTTTCCACAAATAAGCCAGCTGTATGATATGTAAGTCATTTTCTCCAGTCTCTTCAATAAACTCACAGAATTGTAGGTGATTTAGCCTAGGGGATCAGATGAAATTAACAACTGATATGACTGGTTTTAGAACTTTAGACATATGCAGACATTTGCAGACATATGGAGACTATTTGAAAAAAGTCAACAGCTAAGCAGTAACTAACACATCCATCGACTCATCCAAGGCCAGAGAAAACCCTCAAGATGTCAACTTTTGTCAGACAGTTGAGAGATATATTTTTTGCAATGTCTTCTACCCTCCAAGCAACACTTGGGTGATTTTGATGACAATAATATAATTACTGGACACGGTCCCTTTCTGTCATACCTGAAAAGATTTAATTTGCAAAATAATAGTTTTTGTAGTGCTGAAGGCAATGCACAGCATTCCGCCAAAAACTACATATTATTGCTACATGTTAGGGAAAAACATGTTAACATAAAGAATTATACTGCCGCAATAAAGAGTTTATAATTGAAGAGGATTTGATGAACTTTATAAATAGCAGTAGAAAAATACTTTCTTTCTTTTCGCCATCGACGGAACAGCTGGCCCACTGGGTTAGGTGCTTTTCAGCCTGTTGGATCCCGTCGATGGAATTTAAAGTATATATATATATGAAGAGCTTAGTAGTGTGTCCTCCTGCAATTGACCACGCTAAACGAGGAGCATTGAAATAAGGACCAGAACATGGAAAAAAGGTGCATGATGGGGACTGCTGAGACTAAGGGGAACACTTATTATGGGGCATGTTAGGCAGACATTTATACAGTTACGGTACATGTTGGGCATACACTATTATGGTACATGTTAGGCATACAGTTATATTAATGATAGCTATATAATCAGGTGCAGATGCAAAGATGAACAAATACATTGTACATGTTAGGCATACACTATTATGGTACTTGGTAGGCATGCAGTTATATTAAGGAAATGCTATATAATCAGGTACAGATGTAAAGATGAACAAATACATTACAGATTGTGGGATCCGTTAAAAGAGTGCTGGATTAATCATAAAATTAAACATAATTGGGAATAAAACAAGGAAAATAATAATAAGTAAGACATTAAGTAAATTAATATGTGTACAGAGCGGGCTGCTGACGGCACAGTGTCCAAGAAAAGAAGTCACTCCAGGCTGTCAGCAATGCTTTTAGCAACGGTAGTGCAGTCTCTAATGCGGCTGAGCGCATATTTGTTCTTAATTGTGTTCTTAAACCAAGCCGGCATATTGATTGCAGCTGGTCTTTTTAAATGAGAATTCGCTGTGTGAGGGCAATCAAACACATAGTGATCTGGATCACCAGTACTCCCACAAATACATTGGTCACTGTCTCTTAGGCGAAATCTGTGAAGATACGACATATATGGGCCATGCCCTGTCAGATACTGTGTAAGGTGCGAGGAGCAGCTATTTAAATTCTGGTTAACTTCTGATTGGAAATCATACAGTCTTCTGCCTGTGGTGCTTGTGTCCCAGTAGTTTTGCCACTGCTTCATTAGTTCACATTTGAGTGTAGTTTTCAGATATGAGTGCGGAAGGGGCACAACAATGCTACTCACATGGGGTTCATTGGCCGCGCCTTTCGCAATCAAATCCGCTGCTTCATTTCCTTTAATCCCCGTATGGGCTGGAACCCATTGAACCTTAGGCCTCAGACTTGCAGGACTCGAAATTAATAGTTTTTGTATGTCTCTGACAATGGGATGCCTACTTCGACGGCCCTGGATGGCCTGTAAGCTTGACATTGAGTCTGTGTAAATTACTTTATACCCGCCATTATTAGCAATAAAGTCCAGAGCTGCCTTTAGGGCTGTAAGTTCTGCCTGAAACACTGAGTTGCTGGGGTGAAGCTTCTTAGCCCAGGAATGAATTATGTAGTCACCCTCCATTGCACACCAGGCACTGCCAGTCCCGAGTTCTCCTTTGGAGCCATCGGTATATAGGGCTAAGGATTGTAATGCACTTGGAGGATTACAGTTTGCTTCTATATCGAAGTCTGCAGGGTGGTAAGGAGAGTGGGCAATGTGATTCTCGTAGTCCGAGGATACATAAGTCTTACTCCAAATAGTAATGTCTTGTTTTAGTCTGATCACTCTCACCGCAGCACTCTCGCTCTGTACTATCAAGTGCAGGGGCGGTAGCCCAGCCAATACATTTAATGCAGTGGTAGGAGAGGTACGGAATCCTCTGCAGATGCCCAGAAGAAATGGTCTTTGCGCGGAGTTCAATGCATGTTGCATTTTAATCGTGACATTGACGCCCCATATGGAAACGCCATGAAGAGCTATGCGCTCAGCGACTGTGGCATACCATATTTTGAGCATCTGTGAGGAGACACCCCAGCTAGCAGCAGCTGTTCTCCGCATTGTATTAGACAATTTATGCAGCCTTTCTTTAAGATCCTTGATGTGAGGGAGCCAGGAGAATCTGTCGTCTATAATCACACCCAAGTAGCGAAAATGTCTCACGAATTGTATGTTTCTGTCATGAAGGTTTACACACGGGGTACGCTCGTGCCTTTTTTCCGGGCTAATCACCATTCCTTTTGTTTTTGTTCTTGAAATTGTGAGCTTATGTTCACTGGCCCAGCGGACTATTTTGTCTAGCGCTTTTTGGGAATTTGCCTCGTAGCTTTTACGGCAAAAAAATTGCGTAGAAAAATACTGTTACTTTTGAAACGTAGAAAAATACTGTTACTTTTTTTTTTGTAGAAAAATACTGTTACTTTTGGTTTGATGTTTTTAACTGTGTTTCTGTTTTAATCTTTTAACTGTACTGTCTGGGTGTGCTGCGTTAACCAAATGGCCGATTATTATCAGCTGGGAGGGTGCAGTGTACTCGTGTATTACATTATGTTATACTCTGAGCAATGGTGTTTGCAGACACACTGACAATTTTGAATAAAGTTACCTTTTTGGGGCATATTTCTTTGGCTACTGCAATTACTCATTCTCTGATCATTCTCCATCGGTGAGTGGTTTTCCATGTTTTACAATTTCAAGAGCCATACGAAAGCTGACACGAGTTCAGTAATGACTTTTGTGAACAAATATGTCTGCAATTGCAATTCACGCTTCAAAGCTTCAAATTTTTCTGTCTGCAAACTTCCTGCATACTGTAAGTAATTTTGAAAATGCTCCATTTCATAATGACGTTTAATGTTGTATTTTTTGAGAACGACTATGGTTTCATTGCAAATCAAACATAGTGCATTATTACTAGATTGAATCACGAAATATTTAAAATTCCGTTGGTATTTGAATGTTCTGCACTCAACGTCTGTTTTTCTCTTCCTTTCCATATTAGTGAATCATACAAAAAAAAATTTCAAATCAAAATTATGTTATGTGTGGGTGTTGGGCGGTTCAAAGATGTTTTTTAAATGGGGTTATGCAATACTTTATTTCACAACAGATAGGTACACTTTCCTTAGAATATTTAATTGCTCTACTGTGTTTTCAAAAGGACTACCAGCACCATCTGTTAGCAGTTAGCGTATAGATAGCGTATACCTATTTGCGCTTTTGACCAGTCCAGAAAATTAAGATGGTTTTGGCCCATTAAATTTACTTGAGTAATTAGTATAGACCCAAGGCTGAAAAATTTGAAGACCTCTGATCTCGAGTAAGATGTGTAATTCAAGGGAAGAGTATGAAAATGACTTTTATGCTAAGTCATATATTGTGTAAAATTAAAGTGAAACTGAAAAAGCGGGGAAAATAAATTGAACATAATATCAATTGCTATAAACACTCAATATTTTTTATTAAATTAGAATTACTGTTAAATTTTTTAGGTAGATATGGAAATGTTAATCTTTTCACTTATTTATTTATTTTGTGTGATTTATCTGCCAATATTTATACCATTCTGTGAGATAATCCATTTTTCCTGTCAGAGTGGATATAACAAACCACTGGATATAATGAACCAAATTTTCCATCCATTGGAGTTTATTACAATGGGTTTCAACTGTAATATGAAATCCTACCTTGTTTGGAGTCATTAGGACAGGATTTATTCTTTAAGATGTGTTTGTTTATACAATCTTCTTTAAAGAGCTTATATAATGTGTAATATTTTTCTTTCTTTTTTTTTTCCTTTAGTGTATTCAATTTTTGTCTAATTATAATATTTTTTTTTCTTTTTAAGCCTGGAGATGGGTTTTTGAAGCTGGTTCATATTCATCCACCTGAAATAAGTGATATATATTACGTGGTAAGGTTTCTTTATCATTATTCTATTGGTTTTTAATGAAATATTGTTGAAACAACATTAGTTTCGATACTTTGGGATTAAATAATAATTCTTTATGCTAAAATCATGCTTCATTAACTTTTATGTTTTATATGGCTGTAAATGATATATATATAAATACTGATTCAGTTTATTTTCAGGTTGTTTCCAAAGGTCAGATCATTTTTATGAATAAATTACCACGAGGCAGGTTTTTGTTACACAAGGTAGAATTTGATATCACATATGACATGGTTCCTAGTTTTAGACTGATAGTGTTTGCACACTACAATGATGAACTGATTGCAGATTCTTTACAAATTGATGTTCAGCATGTGTGTCATCCTGAGGCTGAAGTAATTCATGGTTTTCTTAATCTTGATCTGTGATAAGTCAAATATAATCTCATATATTTATAATGTATTTGAGGTATAGTTTTAAGAAAAAATTTAATTTTTATATCACATAATTAAAATTTTGTTATGAAAAAACAACCATCCAATTTACCAATCATGTATTAACATGCAATGTGTTCCAAGTTGATAAAATATTCATTATGCTGCATCGAATTAAGTACATGAAATACTGTGTGAAGTTTCTTAGTATAGTACCTAATCAGCCATTATGTTTATTGCTTTCAATATTTTTTCTGAAATTGCCAGAAACACAAGCCATTTGAAAATTTTGAATCTGGCAATGTTATTGCCTCAAACCTAATTCAGTATTTCATAGGTTTCTGTTGAACATGCGTTTAGATCTAAAGATTGTGCACTGGTCATTAAGTGTCATTTTTCATGTGCCACTAACTTTATAGTAGACTTATAAAATCTCAGTGTGCCAGGATCCTGAAAAGTCAGTGAATGGAACTTTCACTCATTGGATCCTAAGGATTAGGTTAGATTAAAGTACACATGCAAATAGTTACTAGTTCCTATATGTTTGGTTTATTCTATGTATGTATGCTATACTTATTCAAAAATAAGATCGCCTCAGATATAAGATCCTCCTTCCAATTTACGGTAAATTAAAAAAATTAAAGTATAGGTGAATGTTTATTTTGTCATGCAATAATTGCAGGAAAGAGAATAGTATAAGTGTTCTGTAGTCTAAGTAAATACATGTAAAAACAATTCCAAAACAAAAATGAAGTAAGAAATTTACATCTTTCCACTGCATTGTCATCAGGGAGTTGATACCATGAAAAAGTAATTTTATTCTGTGTCTGTTTCTTTTGGGTTTTAGAATCCAGGTAATTCAATGTTTTTCCTTTTACAAATTTTTCATTTTTGCTACACCATATAGTTACAATGGAAGTTATTTCTAATTATTTTCAATAATATTAATCAGTTAAATTCTTAGTTTATCTAAATTCATTACTAAGCACATTTTAGGTTTAGCTATTAAACAGATTGAATATATTTTTTCATTTCTAAACTTTTGTTTGCTCTAATATTTTCTCATATCAAAACTTCTATTGCTCTAACATTACAGTTTTTAAGAACTAACTCTTCTTCATATTTTTATGTTTTTTGGAGCAGATTTCATGGGGTTTTTTTTTTCGTGTCTTCGTATATTGGATTGCTTCTGTTTTATGTGTCTTTTGGACTCAGTCCACTTAAATTGAAAATTATTATTTTTATTTGATTTTGATCCTATGTTTTTTTTTAAAGAAGTTTGAAGAACCTGCCTTGTAGGTTTCCAAATTTACATATGCTTATGTTTCTGCTTATGTTGGCTTGTTTTTATTTGCAGGTTTTTTTTTTTTACCCAGTCTGCTCAAAATAATATTTAAAAAATGGTGTAGTAGAAATTTTAAGATTATTTTGAGTTTTAAACTTGTGTCTATTGGTTCAGAAATAGGCTAAATTATTTATTTACTTCTTTTGTCGCACTAACCCCCTGATGACAATGCAGTGAAAGATGTAAATTTCTTACTTCATTTTTTGCAGTTTACCACTGTGCTTCTAGTAATTTGTTTTTACATGTGTTTATTCCAATTTAAATATGGGATAAATTTTAAATGTGTTATTTTAAAATTTATTTCGCATTCTTGCAATCATTTGCTGCTGCTTTCATTGTGCAATTAAATCAAGTTTTGAATTGCTTTTTACTTTGCATTTTTTGTCATATATATATACATATATAGTGCAAGAGTAGCTTGAAAATTTTGAATAAAACTTTCTGCAACTGCAGGAGTGAAAATGACATTTGCAGTTTGTTAGTAAACAACATTTTGGTTCAAAATATAGCAAACTGATTTTTTATAGAATTTTATTAAAATTTTTATAGTCTGTTCTCTTCATAGGATTATTTAATTCACTTTCTTTATTAATGACAAAATTAATGCTAATTTTAGTCCATGCTATTTAATTATCATGAAAATATAAAAAAAAGGATTCATATATTTAAAGCTGTCATTATAAAGTGATGGTCTCTTTGAAGGTGACTATCAATCCTGAATTTGATGATCAATCACCAGGTGCTGCTGGAAAAATTATCATACGTGGTCAGAGGGACACCTTAGTTGGACTTTTAGGTGTAGATGAAGCTGTGTATGCCATATCCAAAAGAGATCTTTTGACAAAAGCTAAAGTAAGTAACAATCTATATATGCTTGAAATCTGTAAACATATAATTTAAAATTTTATTTCAATTTTGCCAAAATTATTTAATCAATAATGGGAAAAAGTTTATAGTATTTCCAACTAAGGATGATAAGGTGAATGCAGTTATATTAGTTAAATATTCCAAATTAGGATAAGAAGGTTTTTCATTTCTCCCAGTGGCTAGATACTGGCTAATTAAGCATTTATTGAGAAAGCTCAACTCTATCAATCATTCTGCCACCTCATTCTCCATCAATCATTCTGCTGAGAACATTGCTGAGGGTGTAGTACAGGGGGTGCAACTGAAACACGTCTTTCAGAAAGGAGAACACTGTCCCAGTTTTGATAATACTCTCTATATACTTTTTATGTAATAGTCTATATCAAGGAGAGGCTTGTCCAAGAATCTCTTACTCCTTTTCACCAAACTCCAGGAAGGACTTTTGATTGAATATTATTTTAAGTACTCCTGTGCTGTGAAGACACTATACATTTACAAACATCCTTGCCTTCTCTGGGTTTTAAACTTGAGCCCAAGACTGTGGCAGCTGACTTCCCTACGACCATGCAAACTGGGCAGCTTGTGGAGAAATTGAACACAATGCTACTAAATATAATTATTAGCTAAAAGTATTGTAAATAACAGGTACAAAATAAAAAGTAACAGAGGCCTTTTAAATCACTCAAATGAGCTACAAGTTCTCCAGATGAATGAATATGATAATATTAAAAATTAACATTTATTTATTCAGTTAAATGGCGCTTAGAATTAGCATTGCCAACACGGAAAAATATCATAAAACTGTATCACTATGTTCTATTACTATTAAAATTTAACAATAAGAAAAATAAAAATAAAAAATATAAGTTGAAAATTATAGGTGAAGTTGTAGTTGAGTACTGATAGTAATAATTTTAAGATTTTTACTTAACTTCTGCATGTAATTTAAACATTTTATCAAGGAAGATTGGTCTACACTGTCAAGATCTGCAGTTTTGCTTTTGCTGCTTATGTGAATCAACATTCTGGGTGTCAGTGGTATTAATTTATTTGGATCATCTTGTATGTAGATTGGCAGTCTAGCATTTACTACTGACTCACAGTCATACAGAATCGTGCTAAGCTCTTCATAATCTAAGTGGGATTTTCCTAACACTCGATGCAGAAGTTCTTTGAGCATTCTTACCATATGCTCCCACCACCCAACCCACCATAATGCTGTGGGTGGAATAAATTTCCAAGTGATCTGAGTGGTTGAGTACATGGCTATCTTATCCCAGTCTAATCTTTCAAGTACACCATTTGTTCCTACAAAGTTTGTACCATTATCAGAGTAAACAACTGAAATACTACCTTTCTCACTATGAATTGTCTTAAGGCTTGAATGTCAGCATCTGTGTGAGTGACTGGATTATTCAGAATGGATCACTTCATAAATGTTGCAGGTAAATAAAACCATCTAAGCTTTACCTCTTGCCTTTAGGTGGAGAGGACCACCATAACTCACACCAGCTGCCTCAAAAACTTTTGTAACTTTTTCTGTATGTAGTGGAGCAAAAAGAATTTCAATGGGTTTAGTTTTATAATGCTTGTACTTTAAATATTTAGTTATTTATATGTCTCACTAACTTTTTAGCTTCAAAACCTCTCCCTAAGCCTGGCAAGTAAGAGGGAAGAAACTGCATGCATTGCTTTTTCATGCTCTTCGTGAATTAACTTTAGGACAACACCGCAGGCAGTAAGAGAACTGAGAACCTGAAATCTTTTTCATCACTGTTCATAAGTTAGGTTCTTATTCAGAAGCCCTTCTCCATCTCTATATTCCTGCATTTTAATAAGAAACTTCTCATCTTGAAAAGCCTTTAACTGTTTGGACTTGAAAACCAGAACTTCTGCTGGTTTGAATTCTTTGTAACTCAAGTTACCCTTTAACTTGTTTTCATGTGAAATATTATGGAGGAAATGTAGAATCCATGCCACTACTCTGATATTTCTACTGCAGTGGGAAAATGATCTCTGCAGATTTCTGTTACTTGAATATTCACCACAGAGACCAAGATTTCTCTTCTTTTCTTTTTAATCACTTCTTCTTGATTGATATCTAGTTCTATACTGCTAATTGGCCTTTCAAGAGGTGGAACATACAACCAGCTGTGACCCTCTCACCATTTTGATTTGTGTAACTGCCGCAATGAACAACTTCTACTTTGATTGAACAGTATTTTAAGTACAGGTCTGCAGAATTCAAAGATTCAGGTATGCATCTTCATGCTTCGGCAGGTATCAAATTCTTTTATTTTTGTAACATGGCTCTGAACAATATAACAGGGGCCAATGAATGAGTCTTTTTAGCAAACCTAGTACTGCTTGGGTATCCAGGAATAAATGTACTCTTTGACCTCTTTCAGATCCTCCGAAGAAAGGTGAGCAGAAATAGTAACAGCAAGAAATTTCAACCTAGCAATTGTTGTTTCCTTTTTTACCACAAGGAGTAATTGTAGTTTTACTCAGTGCTAGTTGTACACAAGCAGTGCTTCCATTACCAACTCGCAGAAAGACTACAGTCAAATAAGCAAGTTTGTTCACATCACTGAAAAAAATGTAGCAAAATGTGCTCGTGTCCTACATCACAGTGGAACCATCTTGGCATCTTCACGTGTGGCAAATATTCAAGCTCATTTAGCCATTTTAGAAAATCTTGATGTGTTTTTATATCAACTTCTTCATCCCAACTGATTTTAGATTTCCACAAAATTTGTAGCTAGAGTTTCAGACATAGTATCACTGGACCAGTTATTCCTAGAGAATCAAAAACTTTGTGTGAAGCAGTTAGCATATTTCTTTTTGTGATTAATACTCATTACTTCTTTCACATCAGGAATATTTATGGAAAGAATATCACAATATCTGTACCACATCATTTGTAGAATGTTTGCTGGACTTACTGTAGATGAGTTAATATACTCTTCAGTGTCAATTTCAATAAATTGTTTCAACTCTAAATCAGTTTTGATGCTAGTCAAGCAATTTTCCACGTAGAAGGTGAGTATCAGTTTTCAGATAATATCATCAGGATATTTTTCATTTTCTTGCATTGCTTCATCTATTTTCCTTTCTAAATGGTCTTAGATGGTTGATCCAAGCAAAAACGGGCTACATGGAACACCAAGGACAACACTGCAATGATGATAATATTTGAGCATTCAATTTTCACTGTACTGCAGAAATCAAAGAAAATGTTTGTCTTTTTTGTAGAGATTTATTTGCAAAAAACGATTTGTGTGTATCACCTATTATACCAAATTTATACAAGCGAATTCTCGTTATTATGGAAGAAATTAATTTGATTAAATTCACTCCCTTTTCTATGCTGTTATTGAGACTGGGAGTTCCTTTTTGAATAGAAAAAGTATTAAACACAGGTCTAATCTTAGTTGGTTCTCCTTCACCACTAGTCGAAGGGGTAAATAATGACAAGACACCTTCAATTCTTTAGGAACCTCTTCTATGATGCCTTCTATCCATTCTTTGAAGACTTCTCCATACTCTTCATGTAACTCCTCAAGTTTGAGCTTATGAGTGGTCACTTGTAACCTCTTTAGTGTCAAATTAAAATTGTCTGAATTTGAAATGCTAAATGAACATCAAGCCATGGTAGACTAATGAGAAAATATTCATCTTCATCAATTTTGACAGTCCTTAAAAAATTTCCCATTGAGTCTTCATAGAATTTTTCTTTAGTTTTCAGTTCTGAAGGCTCTTGTATCCCTAAGAAATCCAATCTTTACATTTCAGAAATATCCATTTCTGTTGCTAAAAGGAAAGTTATCAGCATAGCATTGGTTCAAGATATCTCTCAGATAATTTTCCTGACAAAATCCAACCAAGTAAAATTACGATAGCTGCTAAGTCCGCAGGTCAGTATTTTATTTTTATGCTAACCTGTTATAAATTTTCCTATCATATCAGTTCCAGGAAGCACTGGAACAGGTTGTGACTCATGTCCCACATCTGACAGTGCTATCATCATTTCTTAAAGCTCTTTGATTCATGAACCTGAACACAGGTATAATATTATCACATATAGATTTTCTGGATTTCTTAATCTGGTTCTGTAACATGTGTCTTCACACTTTTCAGAATTAAGCCCTTCAAATAAAGAATGCATAAGAGTTTCTTTTCTCACTGGACAATATCCCATTTTTTCCACCATATTTTTTGAAATATATGTTTTTGTGGACCCTGAATCTAGGATTGCTCTAACTAAGTATTCTTTACTATTTGACACTAGTTTGATTTTCATATCCTGAAGGAACACCTTTGGGCCATCAGGTATAGACATGTTGATTTCAGATCTTGCACATTTTTCATTACTCTTGTCCGATTTCCTATTTTAAGCATCTAGAGTATCCCATATAAGTGGCACATGTTTTTTTACCACATACTACACATTCCAGAAACATTTTGCATTAAGAGCTGGATGTCGAGCCATCAGGCACTGTTTATCTCTTAAAATTCTGTGCTTTTTAGCCATACTCATCTTTTGAGCAGAAAAACAATCTGAGTGCAGGTGTTTTCCAGAACAAAAAATGCATGATTTCTTCACATGCTTTGAAACTATAGTGAGTAAATTGGCAACTGTAGGCATTCTTCCTGTTGTCAAATGTCCTCCTCCTTTCTTAAGATTGGCAATTTTCACTTGAACAGAAACCCAAACCAGCCGTGGTTAAATTTATTTTTTCTTTCCCTTCAGTTTTGGCCTTAATGAAGGACAGCAAATTAATCAACCATTCCTTAGCATCAGTTGAGGTTATGGAAGAAGCTCTTCTGTTTCATGCTTTCAGGAACTCTTCTTGGATGAAAACAAAATTCAACAAAGTATCAAAGCACATTTATCAGTAGTCGCTACAAGCGTCTGTTAATGCTCTAAGATATGATGCAAGTTTATCACACGGAGATGTGACTGCAATTTTTTCATGTTTCTGAACTGAAATTATTTGTTTTAACAACTCTCTAACATAAAATTCCACCAAAAGTTCATCTCTCCTCAACCAAGTTTTTAGACTATCAATTGCTTTGGCATAGTTGGTTTCTGTTGGTGGGAAGCTTTCTACTACTTCTCGTGCTCTGGGTCCACTTACAGTAGCTTGAACAAGATACTAAAATTTAATTTCAGGTGCAATGTCTTCATCATTATGAATCTGTTGGAATTGACTCCAGAAGGGTAGCCAGTCTTTAATGTCACCATTAAACTGTCTAAACTCTATAATTTCAGCAGATTAAATTTCTTTTTAGAACTGGTGAGATTAACAGAGTTTTGACACCCACCTCCCACTGGCGATTTTGCCTTGAATTTGCACAAATTCCGCTTCATGTTGCCTTATCTTTTCTTGTTCTCCTTTCCGTTCCTTACTGTGATTTTTTGAGGTAACGTTGCACCAGTTTTGGGAGGGGGCATACAACAAGTCCTCTTTCTTAAATCCTTTTGCTGCTTGAAACATTTTTTGAATCAGAAGTAAATTCCTGTCATGGATGCCAATAAAATGAAAATAACAGCAGTAAAATAAAAAGTTACTAATGCCTTTTCACTCAAAGGAATTACAAGTTCTCAAGATAAATGATAATGATAATATTAAAAATTAGCACTATTTATTCAGTTAAATGTAGCTTAAAATTAGCATTACCAATATGGAAAAAGCATTCATAAAACTATATATTCTATTTGTATTAAAATTTAACAACAGGCTTTGTTATTTAACAGTAGGAAAAAGAAAAACATAAAACGCAAGTTGAAAATTATAGGTGAATAGCTGAGTTTATATTAAAAGTACTGATATTAATTATTTTACAATCTGTAACAACTATATAAACAGGTGAAATTAGATGCATTTACATTGTTATGATAATTACCATAGCTTAATCTGAAAAAGGTCTGAGTGTATAAGATGTCAAAACAGAATGAAGTAAATTTTTCTGTAGATAAAATATAACCATAATATAAGCTTTAAAATGATGATAAGTATTATATCCATTGTCAGTCTAACTGATACAGGGGTTAGCAGAAGTCGAGTTTGGGTTTCATTTTCGGATAACACATGGGTATTTGTTGATATAATTTCTTTGTGTCATTGGGGCATTTAAGAGTTGTCTGTTTAAATGTTCCTTTTGAATAAATTACTGCAGAGAAAGAGGCATAGCAGATGCTTTGTTGCAGGTCCAATATTCCACACTATGCATGCTGTTGGCCAGTGTGGAAGGAAGCTAAACATTCCTTGCATTCTTTGCCTTAATTAAATTATAATAACTCTGGGTAAAAGTAGAATTCCAATTATTTGGATTGTTAATTTTTCTTTCAAGACAATCTAAAATGAAGTCTTTTTTTAATTTGTTTGTTTTTATAATTTTGTTGTTGAATTAAATTATATAAAAGAGTACAATATATATATATGCATGAATTATATTTTAAGAAGTTATGAAATTAATTTAGGTAAATGTGAGAATTTTTATTGGATTACAATATATATATATAATGTAAATAAATTAATGTGTCATATATATTTATCTCATTTAATTTAAGAATGCATTACTGCATTATCAACTGTATGCTATCATATATCATTTTATACCTTATAAGCATTAACAGAAAAACAATCATCTACTTATTTATAGAACTTTCTGTTTTTGTCTCATTTGTAGCTTAACCATAATAAATGACAATTTTCTAAAAATGCTTAAGGAATCAGAATGGCACTATATCCATTTTGTTTCCAAGTGAAGAATTCCTGTCTTGTATAATATGCTGAGTAATTGTAGTCATTATATTTGGATCATATCAGTTTTTATTTATTTATTTTGGATGTGTGTATGCGTGAAATGTTGAAATGAAGCAAGAAGAAATGAAAAAAAAAATGAAATCCCTCTCACTTGTGTTACAGTAAATAGATGTTTAGCTTAACAAGAGGGCTTTGGAGAAACAACCTTCAGTTATCGTTATTTTCTGATGAATCCACATAGACCGTAATCCTAATTAGTGCACATAATGAACTCTAGTAATTTTGCTAAATATTGTTTGAGTGTGCTTGCACACTGTTTCCAATGCTGATGCCTTGTTTTTATACATTTTTTTGTAGTTGCGCATTAGATATAAACCTGTGCTTTAATCAGTGTCTTTAACCTAATGTGCAGAACAACCAAGACTAACAATCAGTATTTTGTTCCAAATTCTACAGTAGATAATATTTTATAAAATAGAAAGCTTATATACATTCACATAAGCTTACATACATGTATCATTTAATTTTATAAATTAATAAATTGCTTAATCAATTAAGTACTTAATTCAATGAGAATAATCAGTTATTTAATTCATTCATAAGAAATAGCCTCGTAGTAAGATAAAGTGAATTCATGCAAGGAGCATTAAATCATTATAAATATCCAAGGAAAATCTTTAGATGCTAAATTTGCTCTCTAAGGTAAATTTCCTGTCCTTTGCTACAATTTTTTTTTAACTTTTTACTTAAAGTAGCAATTTAAAAATTTTCAATCTTTTGATTTATTACAATTTATAAAATGTGGTAAGCAAAACAATTCAAATAATTAATTTAATTTTTAGGTATTCAATACTTTTAATAAGCATGATTTAGGCTGTGGAGCAGGGGGTGGATTAAACACAGATTCTGTACTGAATAATGCTGGAGTTGTTTTAGCAACTAATAAATACTCTCCTCCTCAGGACAGATGTAAGTTTTCAAAACATATATTTAATTATTTTGATGTAGCATTTAACTAACAGTTTTAATTATTTTGATGAGTTCTTGTGAATGAAATGTTTGGTTTTAAGGATAGTTGAAAAAGAAAGGAATAAAAAACCAGTACTTGTTTAATCTCCAGTAGAATAAATGAATTAATGCTAATATGTGACAAAGTTTTTTGTATCATATCTGTAAAAATCAATATTTATGAAAATAATAAAGTCCTTCACTGCCCAATAAACTGTGCATCATTGGCAAAGCATTTTTGAGCAACAAATGGCTCAAATACTAGCAAAACTGATAATCTGTTTTGGAATTGTTGGCAAACTAAAGAGGTTGAGGCAGAATTTTATATCCCAAATTATTGATTTTCTGTGTATAGTTGGGTTTTATCATGAAGCAGTAGGACTTCATTCTTTTCATAAATGCTGGTTACTCAAGCCATTATTTGATCTCCTGGAGAAAATTTTGAAAATTGATGGTGAATGGATCTCTCATTGGTTGCTCTAAATTGAATGCTTTATTGATATTTTTTATTGTAGCCACTTCAGAAATTCCTAATCCAGAATCTCAAATGTATAGCAACCTTAATTTAGTAGGTTCCATTATTGAATTAATGTCAATAGTATTAAGTGTTCAGTGCTTGGTGAATGAAACAAATACTGCAATTGCATAAAACACATATTCTTTGCCACATGATATAAAATGCACATAAACCTTAGAGTTTGCTTTCTTCTGTAACCAGTAGAAACCTGACATCAGTTATTTGCAACACCTCAAGAAAATGAATCTATAGTAATAAAAAAGAATTTGTCTGCTTTTATTTGTCATATAGCACAAACCAAAAAATTTAAGGTGGTGGAATTCACCACACACATTCTCCAGAGAGTTGCATTTGCATTTCGAAGCAGTTGTTTATTATTTTTTTATTTAACTTAAATGGTTTTTTTATGAATTTTTCACAAATATCCTCATTAAATACGAAATATCCTTACTTATAATTGCACCATTTCAATTCTTTACACCAGAGGTTGGAACATAGTGTCTGCCAACTGGTCCCTATGAGTTCAAAGTAAATTATTCTGCTTTGTGTACAATTTTGCAGTTTTTGGTATATGTTTATATAACACATTGTAGGGTTCCTCACTCTTTTTGTCTAAAGTAAACATTAAGGAACCTAGTGAACTGTTTAGCGACTTATCGCTCAGTTCAAATAAATAAAGTTGTAGACTCAAGAAGGGTTAAAATACCCTTTATTTCACTCAACTAAGAATAACAGTTGGCCCTTTTCTCGGGCTTACAACAAAGCCTCCACTCGGGCTTAAACTCAAAATAAGAAATAAGCTGTAACTAACTAAAGGAGACTTTGTGTGAATTTAAACTAGGTGGTGAATATCAAAAGGCATGTAATTTATGGCCGAGCGTAACAATTTCAAGAGAGACTTAACCCGAAGACAAACACACACTACTCAGGATTTCTAGCTCTCTCTCATGGAGTAAGTTCAGCCTTCCTTAAATACTCTTCTAACTCATTTGCATTCAATGCGATTATAAAAACTCATTTTGGTAGGGAGTTGTGGAAACAAGAATTGATGGGAAAGGTTATTTAAATTAAAATAACTGTTATAAAATTAAAATATACCATACAACATATTAAGATTACATATTTTTACATCTACAGAGGGTATTCACACATTTCTGTAATGGTTTTGCAAAGAATTATATATAAACAAACCTTAGAATTTTATTTTCTAATATGCTCAGTCTGATAACCCTTTTATTGAACTATCATATTGTATCTTGATTTCAAAGATAAAAATCCTTTTCTTAAAACATCAAGATTGATTTTACTCCACTCCTCCTCTACAATCTTCCAGAGTCCAGGCAATGTTTTGAGATACCACTTATAAAGAACTTATTTTAGAAGTCCAAATGTACAGTAATCCATAGGTAGCAGATTAGGGGACTTGGGTGGGATGCATTTAAAGGGAATAGCTGCAATTTTGGTTTCATTTCTCATTTTGTCATAAAATAGAACAGTAGATTTAGAGGTATGGCTTGGAGCCTTATCCTGATGGAACTTAACACAGTGGAGATTGTTTGAATAAAAAGATGGAATTTCTTCTTTAAAAATAGGTGTTAAAACATAATAGTAATGCAATTAATTATGACATTTTTCCCTACGTTTCCTTATTTTAAGTTTTCCGTTATAAGAGAATATGGTAATAACCATAAAACGTTTGGAAAATCTTTCCTTATTTTCCCTGAACCAACATATTAAGTCTTTCTCTCCTCTTTTTCGGTAGTAAATCGATCTTTTTCTATTGAAATCAGATAAGTATATCCAAGCCTCATCAATTGTAACTATATATTTCCATTTTTCACCTACCAGATAATTTTCATACAGCAATCTGTGCATAGGCTTACACTAAAAAACATGTTTCAGCATTAGGCAATGAACATTGGTTTATTTATTTATTTATTTATTTATTTTTTATTAGCTTTAAATCAGATTTTAAAGTTTTGTTCACAGTTCCTGCAGAGGTATTTAAATATTTTGCAGTAGCTCTTTGGGGGGGGGGGTTGGATTTTCCTTTAAAACACAAGATGTGACTTTAGATTTAATAAGAGTTGTATGTAGCTTTGTTGGGTATGCATTTTTTGCCTTTTTCCCAGTCAGGTGTAAACTTTGACATTTCTTTCTTTTCATATTACTTATTTATGTGTAGAAATATTAAAACCATGCTTTTCACATCTTTTTTTAATAACTGAATAAGAATATTTCTCTTTTGGCAGTGCAAAAATACAGCATTCGATCCATTGTTTATATTTCAGCGACATTTTAAAGAAAAGAATATTTTTGATGCTGTAGACGATAATTAAAACATATTCCAACTCGATGCCAGTCATGTTTATAGTTTAAAATTAATATTTAAATTCATGAAAAAAAATCATTACAAAAATGTGTAAACACCCTCTTTATTGCATCGCCAGTGCTCAAAATGTTTCATTGTTGAGCGGTGCCGACTAATGCCAGACTGACCCGACAGTGCGACGTGACATGTTTGATGCATTTAACCATAACCTATGGAATGCAATTGCCAGTATGTGTAGGCAGAAAGACTTAGACAGATAGCTTGTTTTGCACATGCTATTTTGTCTGTCTGTCTGTCTGCCTGTCTGTGACAATTTTCATTAATTCGTAAACATACTCTGAATTTCTGACTTTTGGACAGACAATGAAATCAATAGTTACAAAGTATGTAGTGTGTATGCACTCTTTCATTGCTTTCATGTTAGATTTGTTTATGTACTCTCTAATCATCTAGGATGTTTTCTTACAGAGATTTGCTTACAAATAAATAAAATATTATAAATCATAAAGACAAGTATACATGATTATTATGCAACAAAAGTGCAGCAGTTTCAAAGAAAAGTAACCTTGAAAGACGGTGCATCCAAAGTTTGACTAAGAGTATCCTGAACATTCCGAACTTCAAAGAAATAAAATTTTATCATTAAAGTAATTGATTTTGAAGCAATCATCTGCTTTTACCAAATCATTGGAAATATCAAAGGCAGTAACAATGGCATTGATTAAAGGTTCACATATACTTGCTAAGAAAAGAAAAAGGCATATATGGATGCAGCAATAATAAAAGAAGCAATGTTGAAATCTGCAGACATACTTTTTGCAGATTTTAAAAATAAAGAAATTATTTCGGCCATAAATGCCTTGCAGTTGTCAGCTAGAACTGTTACAAGCAGAATTGAAAATATCACAGGTAACTTTGAGACATTGTTGATAAAAGATATGAACAAATGTGCGTTTTCCCCCCTTACAACTGGGTGAATCAAAAGATATAACAGATATAGCACAATTGGCAATAAATGTGAAGATGGTTTTAGATGATGTTACCATAAAAGAATTTCTAAAAATCCTACCACTTAAAGAGGCACAGGAGGAAAGGATCTGTTTTGTAGAATGAAAACATTTTTGATTGACACTAAAATACCAAATGAGAAATGATCTTCAATAAAAACTGATGGTGCACAAGCAGTGACAGGGAAGAATATTGGATTCATTGCTTTATCCCAACAAAATCCTTTTTTTCCAAAATTTATGGCATATCAATGCA
>KK113608.1:417182-457172 GCA_000611955.2 Stegodyphus mimosarum | reverse complement strand
CCCCCCCCCCCCCATTTTATGAAACAAAACTTAAGTTGTTCATTCTTGTACATAGCTGCAAATTTCATTAGATTGCAGATTAGACTCAACTGAGAATAATTCATTGATTGCAGATTCTTGTACAAAGCTGCAAATTTTATTAGATTGCAGATTTGACTAAAATGTTTGCTAGCTCCAGTGTTGATTCTTTTACCCTTTATGTGTATTTTAAGAAGAATTTAGTTTCTGTGTGCAAGAACGTTTCATATGCCATCTGTCTGAAGCAAGGAAACTTTTTAAATAGCTCTAGATATATTCATATCCAGATATTCCAAGCAATCATCATATGCATTTTTGACAGCATTTTGGAGATGCACATTCTCTTCTAAACCTCAATCCTCTCTCTCTCTCTTGAACTTGATTTTTAGCTTGCTTTTATGTTTAAAAGCCAAGCAGTTTAGAAATTAAAATCCATAAATTCAATGTCTGGACATTTGTATTGATTTTGAAACGCCTTCATTGGGCATTGATTTAATCCTTAAAAATATGGATCCATCTGGAAGAATAAGGATGTTTGGTAGCCCTATAATCAATTAAAATTTAATTTGCGCTTACCATTTTGTATTAGTATTCTACATTTTGAAATATAATTGTATACTTACAAAAGAAACCGTTTTATTTGCCATTTTTTTTAAACTGTATGAGCATACATAACAAAATACACTCACGTTTGTGAAAATTGCAACACCAAGAAGGAATCGTCATAATTGAATGCAATTTAATACACAGTTGAGTGGTAGTGGTACAAATAAATGATTAAATGTTCAAAGCAAACAAACAAGAACAAGAGATCAGAATCAGTATTTTGTGTGGCCACCACGCGCCGCAATAAGTGCTGCTACACGACGTGGCATGGAGTCAAACAAAGTTTGAATGTCTGACTGAGGAAGAGCATTCCATATCGTTTGTACGCGTACCCAAAGTTCGTCTGCAGACGCAACAGGACGAGGATCACGAGCAAGACGCCGACCAATGACATCCCACACATGTTCAATTGGCGACATATCCGGGGAACACGCAGGCCAAGGAAGAAGCTGTACCTGCTGCGCTGCAAAGAAGGATTTAACAATCCGAGCAGTATGAGGGCGGGCATTGTCCTGTTGAAATACAGCGCCTGGCAAGCTTTGAAGGAAGGGAACAGCTTCGGGCTGTAGAACTTCACGGATATACCGGTTGCTGTTCAGATTGCCCACAATTCGTAGCAATTGAGATCGTCTATGATATGCTATGGCGCCCCAGACCATAACTCCGGGTGTTCGTCCACTGTGGCGTTCGATAATGCACTCCGGAAGGTGGCGTTCACCGGCATAGCGTCTGACACGAATGCGGCCATCATGGTACCACAAATTAAAGCGGGATTCGTCAGAAAACACGACATGCTGCCAATCAGCACGCCAGTCTCTATGCTGATTGGCCCATTGTAGCCGCAGGCGGCGATGGTCGTGCGTTAGGGGGATCCTGTATAAAGGAGTCCGTGCGCGCAGTCCACACTGCAGCAGACGTCTACGAATTGATGAAGCACACAATGAAACACCTGTAGCTATTGACCACAGTGCTGCCAATTGTCTAGAGGAAGCTGTACGGTCCGTCCGCGCCATGCGGACCAGGTGTCTATCATCGCGAGCTGACGTCACATTTCGGGGTCCACTCCCGGATTTCCGAGTTGTCCGACACTCGTCCGTCCACTGCTTCCAAACGCGCATCACTGTGCTGCTGTTACGCTGCACACGAGAGGCTACTGCACGATACGACAATCCAGCTTCACGAAGGCCGATGATTCTCCCTCGTTCAAACTCTGTAAGTTGTTCAAATCTCGCTCTCTTTCGTCGACGAGGCATAAGTACAGATTGAGTTAACGTTTACCACTAGCAGATAACCACCGATAACCATACACGCCTTGCTACAGCCGTCTATTTATTCGGATCCATCAGCCGTTCAGAGGGCGCTGCTCAGCATACGCATGCGCTACGGATTTGCAATTCTAATCATTTGCATATCATGCGCTACTTTGCATTTCCTGAAAATTTCAGCTCACTCGCGTAAGTCCTTCATGGTGTTGCAATTTTCACAAACGTGAGTGTAATTTAAGGAAGTAGTTCTCTGTTTTTCATTTTAATATCACAACTACTTTCTTACTGTACTTTTCTTGATTTTTATTTTTTGGCATATGTAATCATGAATTTTTTTAATTTTCCATATATTAGCGCTTGGACTATATTATATTGGCTTTTGTACATAATTTCATTTATTATCTGTTCATTCATACTTGAATCCTGCATTCATGAATACTTATGGTATATGATAATACTTTTAGCATCTAATCTTTCAGTCTATCTCTTACCTCTGATTTTGAATTCTGTTTCAACATACTTTGGATTTAAGTTAAGGATTAAGTAAATTCAAAATGTATGCCAGATTAAGGCTCTTTTTTGCCTCCTTTTAAATTTTATAATTATCTACCAGTTTGAGATTAATGCTCTCACCTTAGCATCATGAAGCTGAGAGGTTGAATTTATTTATTGAATGAAGCTTTATCATTCATTGTTACAGATTAGAATGATAGTTACCTTCCTTAGTGTCGTGATCCTTATGATCATGCATATAATCATGATTATCCATGCTTTTCAGTTTGATAATCATGATTATATGCGTGACCATGAGTATCAATCATGATTATCAATGCTTTTCAGTTTGAATATTTGCTTTTGTTCTCAAAAATTTTGGTGCCTTCAGTGTATGATATTGTTAGTAAAGGGTAGTTATTGTGAGATGCTTTGCTGTATATTTATTTATAGTATTTAGTTGAGGTTTATTTTATGCTAAATTAAGCAATATTCCACTAGAATTAAAATTTTCAAAATTAAATTATCTCAATGTATGTATGTATATTTCTCCAAATGTGATAAAACGATGATACCTAGAGCCATCCAGTTTTGAATAACGTACATTTCCGCCCGAATATGCGCATCTGTAAGCCCGAATGTGAAATTATTGTACTATCTTTTTCATATTTTGTGAAACTTTTAACGAATTTTTCATGAACAAATTCAAACAATCTTAAAGCGAGCAATGGCAACACTCTAAGGGTGGGAAAAAAAAAAAACCTTTTTATCTAAAGCACGGGGAACTGTGACTCCCGATTTCTGACTGTTGTCCTGACAACGCGATTTACAATATTTTTCCCTGACTTTCTCTTACTTAAAATTTCTCACGATTTTTATGTAGCTTGGCTTAAGACTTTGTTATTTACATCCCGAAAAAAGCAATTTGGGGTATCTGAAAGCAGCTAGTTTTTCTCTAGACTACGTAGAAAACCAAAGTAGTTTCATCAGTGAGAAATTATGGTGCATTTCCGCTTTGTGAGTCAGAACACATATCCAAGAACGTCATGTTCCATTTCTCCAATGAGCATCGATTGTCACTGTGTGTCATCTGGCACATATTAGCGAATGAGCACAAAGCAAGACCGAGGTTGTTATTTCGTTCATCTTGTCTGTAACCTGTGCGTACGTACTTGCTTTTGAGAAATAGTTTAAGAAATTACAATATTTTGTATTAGTTATGTCTGTGAAAAAGGTAAAATACTGAGGTACTTTTCAAAAATTATACACAGATGACATTTCGTCTAATATTTCCTCAAGGAAATATAATGCATGTGTACCGTTTGTCATTGTGATTTTCCGATTTCGCATGGTGGAAAGGCCGATTGTCAAGTGTGTTCATACACAAAAATACAAGAACAATATAAGTTCTATTGGGGGAAAAAAAAAGTTACTTTTTCTATGGAAATAAAGGACCGAAAAGTTATTAATGCAGAATGTACTGTTTGCATTAAAGAATTAGTAACTGACCTTTTAGATATTAATTGGTAATGATTTGAAGTTAATTCATTATTAAAAAATATATTTTTATCATTTAAAAATCTTTTTGCCATTGAAAATAAATCTCCCGATTTCTAAAAAATTCTCCTGATTTTTGAGTGTTGTAAGTTGGCAAGTATTCATAAAAGTAGAAGATGCAAAATGTCAAATTTTTGCATCATATCATCCTAATGCTTAGATAGAACCAATCTGCAGAAATTCTGCTTATTGGACCTATACAAGGACCCATATCAGAAAGAAATTGCTTCCATCTGGCAGCCTAAAAGGGGATAAGTTTATTAATAACTGTCTTACTTATTTGGGAAAAAAAAGTTGTGTTATTTTTTGCTATAAAATACGAAGTAATGAAATAATTTCCCCTAAAAAATTCCATAAACATTGTAGTAGAATTCTTATTATTTTATGGTATTTATATTTATTTATGTGTTAATGATAATATAGATTCAATTTTAGAATGATTAATTTAGTTTTCTTTTCTGTGCTTTCTGAATAAATATATTAGTTTTATGGCTGTTGTAAATTCAAATTCAGTTTTAAAATCCATCCAAACTTACTGTTGCATCAGGTTCATCTATTACAAAAGTAATTAAAAGTCTCTTACCTGATACATCTTCAGGATTCCGGATGCCAGGCTTCTAATAATCGCTATCTTCCCAAAGATGTTTGTTTCAAGTAAGAGGCCATCTTGTCTTTACTAAGTTTATTTACAGAACTACTGAATTACACAATTTTCAAAATATTTCATATATTACATTTAGCTATTTTTCAAGGCAAGTAGTTTCGTATAGATGCTCCCCAGTGAGCATTGGAATCTAGACTCGTTTTCAGACCTCAGTCAGAGAAAGAAAGGAAGAATGCCCGCCATCTAGTGGCAAGAAGGGGACATCCTCCCACCTTTTGATTTTACATCAGTGAGATGAGAAAATCAAAACTAAATTTTAAGCATATCAATAATAAATCAATATTTCAAGTACAACTTTTACGCAATATTTCAAGTACAACTTTTACGAATATGAAAATTACCAAAATGCTCTAAAAGTATACTTATAAA
Source organism: Stegodyphus mimosarum (assembly GCA_000611955.2). Classification (NCBI taxonomy): domain Eukaryota; kingdom Metazoa; phylum Arthropoda; class Arachnida; order Araneae; family Eresidae; genus Stegodyphus; species Stegodyphus mimosarum. Next base: position 452,201 of record KK113608.1, on the reverse strand, counting down.
ACAGTATTACACATCTAAACAATATCCAATAACATATTTCAATTTACTATAGTTAGGACACTTCTAAGCTACTGAAAAGAAACAAAAAAAAATTAGTATATCAATTCAAAAATACGTAACAGGTTTTACAGTATTACGTCCATATCTAGTTCGATAGTTCATATCACTGTCTAACTCATTGGTAGAGTTCTTTCTATTCAGAGTCAAGTCACTAAACAAGTTAGATCTATCAAGTTCGAGAGGATAAATACGTTTCACAGGTCTTAGGAACTCACCTGTTGCAGTTTTCACTTTGACAACACACACTTCGTTGTCTTTTCCAGGATATGTTTCTATAACACGACCTAATGGCCAATCTATTCTCTTCTTGTTGCCGCTGCCGACAAACACCAAGTCATTTTTATTAATAATTCCAGTAGATCGTTTAGGTGGTCTTTGCACTAGGAGGGCTAAATATTCATTACGAAATTTTTTGCGAAAGTGTTCTCTTAAGTTCTGCAAGAATTTGTATCGTTTTGTCAGATTGATGGTATCTACGTGGTCTAAGTCTGGTACACCGACTTCATGCACATCTTGTAGAAACATTGAAGGAGTCAGTATCGTAAGATCATTTGGATCTTCTGAAAGGTATGTAAGGGACCTTGAGTTAATCACCGATTCGATATCACAAAATATAGTCAACATTTCCTCGTAAGAGACACAGGACTTTCCAAGAACATTTCTCAACATCTTCTTCACTATTTGTATCAATCTCTCCCACCAACCACCCCACCATGAAGCAGTTGGGGGATTAAACTTCCACTGTATTCTGTTGTAGTAGTTGAATGGCATTCTATCTCTTTCCAATCTATTGATCTTAATAGATTTTCAGCTCCAGCAAAATTAGTGCCATTGTCTCTGTAAATGATTCTTGGACGGCCTCTTCTAGCAATAAATCTTCTTAATCCCAAAATGAACCTGTTTATTGATAAACTTTCTATCAGCTCAAGATGTATCGCACGATAGACTGTGCAAGTAAAGAACAAGATCCATGCCATCTTTTCTTTCTTCAAATAAAGAGGTCCGGCTACATCAACTCCAGCCACTTCACTATATTCTTTGCACTATATCTTCTACAGCGAACGCATTTTATCAGAACTCTACGTACTGTTTTTCTTCCTCTCAGGATCCAAAATTTTTGTTGAATATTGGCTAGTACGAACTGCGCACCATCATGGGATAATTGCAAATGGTAATGTAAAATTAATCTATGAACTATATCATGATTTGAAGGCAATACGATTGGACAGCGAAAATTTTCTTTTTCATCTCTTCTAGTAATCTTTGTTTTTAACCAAATAAGGCCATCTGAATCAACAAAGGTGCAAAGATTTCTAACTTTCAGTTCCTTGTCAAATACTTCTCTCTGCACGACCTTCCATATTTTCTTTTCTGCGTTTTCTATTTCAGGGACAGTGAGTTCTCCTGATTGTTTAAAATCTGGTCTTCTGGCAAGTAAAATCTGGCAGTTATTGAAGAATCTGCATATCCAAGCTGTTATTCTCAACATTTTGTAGTAAGATGAATATTTTTCATAAAAATGTTCTACCCTTTGCGTATTTAGTGTAGAGATGATTGTTTTCCTTTTTTCTGAATTCACTATTTCCATGTCTGGTATTTCCCTTTGTTTAGGCCATTCCTCCATCGGTAATTTCAAAAACGGAGGTCCCTTCCACCAGTGAGACATGGCCAGAACACTTGCATTACACCCACGTGACGGGAGGTCTGCCGGATTTAAATATATGGGGATGTGATTCCATGTGTCTGTATCACTCAAAGACCTATTTCATTTACTCTGTTCATGACAAATACAGCCCAATTTTCTTGATTCCGAATCCAATACAAGGCATTCATGGAGTCAGTCCAGTAGAAAATTGGAATTTCAAATGGAAAATCTGTCTTAATAGAGTTCAGCAGTCTGACACCTATTAAGTATGCCAAAAGTTCTAGTCTAGAAACAGATACGCACTTTAGAGGAGCAACACGAGCACGAGCTTGTATCAGTTGACATTTAACACTGAAACCACTTTCCTGTCTGAGATAAATGCATGCTGCATAAGCGTATTGCGAAGCATCGCAAAATACGTGAAACGATAAATCAGTCTCTGATTCAAAATCACCTAATATTTTTCTGGGAATCCTCACATCTTCCACAAATTTTAATTCTTGTTTCCATTTTAGGAATTTCTTTTCCAAGTCAGTAGGTAATTTGGTATCCCAGGATAGTTTTCTCCTCCAACATTCTTGCATTAGAATTTTTGGAATTAATGTTACAGGGCACAGGAATCCAACTGGATCGAACATTTGGCTTGCTAAAGACAAAATGATTGTTTTGTTAAATTTTCATCATTGTAGTTGTAGAATTTTGCGTTACAAAACAGGATATCTGTTGAAACATCCCAGTTTAAGCCTAAAACAGGAACAATTCCATTACATAAAACTTCTTCAGAAATTTCTGATGTCTTTTCATTTTCAATGTGAATTTGTGACGTATCCAATTGTATACCGTTATAGATCCATCCTCTTAGATAAAAACAAGCTAGAAGCATAATTTCTTTTGACTGCCTTATAAAATTCATTAGTTCTTCTTTGGATTTACAACTTGTGACACAATTATCAACATACGTGGATTTTTTCAGTTTAGATGCTGTTTCTTGCAGATGGTCTGGAACAATGTCTAAGTGATAATTCAGAGTAGCACCTAAAAGGAATGAACTGGAATTCACTCCAAACACTACTCTTCGATGTCTAAAAACTTTCTTCTTATTAGGATCACCGCCTTCCCACAATAACAATCTGAGAAAGTCGTGATCCTCATCTTTTATTCCTATCTGTAAAAATGCTTTTCGAATGTCAGCCACTACTCCATAATCCTGCAAATGAAATTTATTCAGAATGCTAGGAATTAATTCTATGTAGTTAGGACCTTTGGTCAGACAGTCATTTAAAGAAACACTATTTTTCGCTTTAGTTGAAACATTGAAGACTGGACGTAGTTTAGTTGTGGAATGTTCTTTGATGACTGCTCTGTGCAGGAGATAATGACAATTTGTTTCTTCTAATTCAATAGGTTTTACTTCTTCGATAATTTGTTCATCAAGCCATTGCCTGAAGACACTTTCATAAGCTTCCACCAATCCTTTATTTTTTAAATTCCTTATGGTAGATTTCAGTCGCCTTTCAGATATACTGTTATTGGTTGGCAAAATTTGGTGACCTTCTATCCAAGGCAAGGATACTATGTACCGAACATCAACATCCCTTTTTAAAGTCTTCCGAAAATGTTCCGTAGATGCTTCTTCTAGTTCCTCCTTGGACTGCTTCTCGGCAGGTTCTTTTATTCCAAGGGTATCTAATCTCCAAAGATCAGCAATCTGTGGGTCAGAAATATGCAAAGATAACGAAAGCGTCGAAAAGCAATTTTCTGTTTCATAATTGTCAGTGTTCGCTTTTCCCTTAACAGTCCACCCAAGTCTAGTATTTACGGCAACTAATTTTCCCCATGGAAGAGCTTCGATTTTGCCTGTAAATAAATCTGCAGCAACATCTGCCCCTAACAACAAATGGATCTCTTGGGGGTTCTTCTGAAATAATCTGTTATTTTCATTTTCAAAAACATCGCTGACGTAAATTCCTCTTTTTTTAAGTTCTCTTATCCAATGTATATTTTTGATTTTCGAAACCGAAGAACATATTTTTCTTTCATCCAACACATTAATTTCACAATTATACAGTTTATCTACGCTACCCAATCTAATTCTATATCGTTCATGTTTTTCAGAAACCTCTATGCCGCCAGAAAGTCCGTTTTTTTACATTTTGTTCGCCTAAGCTTATTAATTTTAGCCTTTCTGCCGCATACCTGCTTATGTAAGAATTTTGACTTACGGTGTCAAACGCAGTGCTCGAACAAATTGGTTATTCCCTCTTCCATATAAGTGAAAAACTAAAGTTTGTAAATATACTTCTGAACAGCCTGCATGACTTGAAAGTACTTTATTTTCTTTCTCTTCATCTTTATTAACCTTTGAAACCTCCACAGAAGGACTTTGTTTATTACACAAAGTCCTTCTGTGGAGGTTTATGATAGTTGCATGTTGTTTTTTACAAACAGAACAAGTTATTTTTGCTTTGCAATCTCGCGCTAAATGATGAGGTTTTAAACATTTGTAGCAAGCACCTTTCTTTCTCAAAATGTTTTTTTTCATCGAATGATAAGCCGGAAACAAAACTACAGTCATAAATCTTGTGGAATTGACTACAGAATATGCAGCTCGTCGCGGGGGGAAAGGATTACTGTCGCCGATCGGAGATCTTTTGCTGTTGCGTAATCGTTGACCTTGTGCGTACGTGGGAAGAGAGTTCTGTGTGTAAGAATGAAATAAATCATTTATGTTATAATCGGTGCTGACATTTTGCGTTCTATTAAATTAAAGTGTCAGCTCTCAAAGCAGTAATTTCAGAATCATCGGACACAGCAAGGCACTATAAGATTACAATACAACATCTAAAGCTTCGAGACATCTAATCTGTGTTTGTAATTTATCATATAAATTACGAAATGTTTTTATGTCATTCGCGGTTTTTAATGGTTCACCATGTAGTAAATTATTCATGTGTGCATTAATAAGAATGTTCCTCCTTCCAAAACGATCGTGTAAGATTTGAATTGCTGAATCGTAATGTTTTGGCGATAAAGGAAATCCTTGAACGCAACTGGCAGCAGTTCTTCTTAAATATGCTTTCAGATAATTAAATTTGTCTACCTTGTTCAATGATTCGTTATTATGGATTGAGGACTCAAAACTGTTCCAAAAGTTAAGCCACTGACTACTGTCTCCATAAAATGCGGGAATCAAAAGTTTCGGTAATTTAACATTAGGTATATCTTTCGGTGTATTTAAGTTACTGTCCTGGACTGAAACTGCTGAAACATTAGTGTTCAAGTCATGATTAAGTTCTTTAATCCATTTCTTAAGCCTAAATTTCCATAATGTGATCTTCTCGCGACATTGTTCTGTAATTTCGTATTCATTTTCGAATTCATCCGCATTCAAAACTGGTTCAATTTCTGCATCGGCATTATATAGTGTTTTGGTTTTAGCATTCAACTGTTCTAACAATTCTTCGAGCTCATTAACAGTAACTTCTGAATTATCTAATTCACTTTCTATTTTCTTAAACAGTTTTGTAACGGCAGTTCTTAAGATACTTCTTTTCTTGGGTAAAAGTTTACAATTGAGTGCCCCTTGTTTTTTGGCGATTCTGTTTTGATGCTAAGATCGGCGCCAATAAGACACAATTTCAAGATGGCCGCTACACAAAACCAAAACAAGAAGTCAAAGAATTTCACAAACTCCGTGTCCATGTACACATCGACCTATTTTCACTTGAAAAAAACCATCAGAGAATTGCACAAACTTAGTCATTGCACATTTTGACTTTGTCCATGTGCACATCGATTTATTTTCAATTAAATAAATCAAGAAGCTAAAACCATGTTAAAACTCTCATAGTAAACAGAAATGGGATTTCATTGCCAAAACTGAACAAAATTTTTTGCCGAAAAACAAGGGGCACCCAATTCTACACTAGAGCCCTTTTCTTTTTTAATTTATCTACTTCTGCCATTTTTGTTTTAGATATAAGCACATACACAATATATACATTTTGTGAAAAAGAAATGCTTAACTCTTACTTCAAAAACAGAATTATTCTTTTGCTGAATACTTCAAGAATTAAAATCTTCAAATTTAATACTCAGCGTTTAACTTCAATTTTATTAGAATTTTCAAAAAACCTGGCGTCCCTGTTCGGGCGGCATAAAAATGTTGCATCAGGTTCATCTATTACAAAAGTAATTAAAAGTCTCTTACCTGATACATCTTCAGGATTCCGGACACCAGGCTTCTAATAATCGCTGTCTTCCCTAAGATGTTTGTTTCAAGTAAAAGGCCATCTTGTCTTTACTAAGTTTATTTACAGAACTACTGAATTATACAATTTTCAAAATATCTCATATATTACATTTAGCTATCTTTCAAGGTAAGTAGTTTTGTATAGATGCTCCCCAGTGAGTGTTGGAATCTAGACTCGTTCTCAGACCTCAGTCAGAGAAAGAAAAGGAAGAATGCCCGCCATCTGGTTGCAAGAATGGGACACTTACAGTTGCGAAAGCAGATAGCATAGTAAGGGTAAAAACTACATTTTACAGAAAACATTAATACAGTGATACGAATGGAATTAGATATACATGCAATGAAAATGTATAACTTGATTAGTAATATAGTCATGTTTGAATAAAATATAAATATTTGAAATAAGTAAAAAATCAGTTCTTCTGATTTTCTCTCTCATGGAAGAAATTTGTCAGCACTGCTGAGAATGCATCATTTCCAAAAACTTTCTTTACACTTATGCTGTCTTCAGTACACTAAATCTTGTGTAGTAGAAAAATGATATTTTATTACACAAACTACTGCAGATTAAAATTCAGCAAGATTAAGAGCAAATTTTCTTCTTTTGAATTTATCCATTTAAAATTTTAAAATAGTTTTATTTCATATAATAACAAAAACAGTTCTATTTTGTTACAGTATTATCACTACCATGCATATTCAATTTTGCAATTAAATTTCGTTTTTTTATTTCAATTTTATTTTCTAACTTTTCTAAATGATTATTATTTTGTTACTGATACAAATTAAATCAGGTTTCATAATCTGTTTAAATTTACAGTTGTGAAAGGCATAGCAAGTTAAAAATTCATATTTATATATTTGTCACAAAAAAAGGTTATTGCAAGCATATAACTGAGGCTTGTTAAATAGCATAGAAAATGAAAATATTTAAATTAGTAATATATTAGTTCTACACAGGGAAAATATAGATACGGTAATATAAATTGGCCATAAGTTAAAAAATTGGTTGCTTCCATTTTAGTTGAAACATATTTCTTCCAGCTTGTTTTTTTCCTGGATTTTTAATGCTGTAGAAGGAACTTGTCAGGCCTGATTCTTATCAACATCATATGTCCTTTAAAGATTACTCTGCATTATTACAATAGAGAGTTATCTGAATTTTGGCATGTGAAGTTACTTGTTCCATAATACAAATGCGTATGTACTTTATAACATTCGTTTTGAGATACAACTTCTTGAAGGTGCAAGACCATATTTATAATTGGTCATATTTGTGCACATCCTTATTTTATATTACCACATAAAAAAGCTTGTGGTTTTAGTTTACAGTTTTTTTGATTAGTTTGTCATAAGCTAAAGTTTTTGTGTTTAAAAAATATCACATAATATTGGAGATCAATAACAGTCAAAATATTCCACGACCCACCAGCGGCTGAGCGGTAAAGACGCTGAACACTGGTAGTTCAGTCCGAGGTTCTAATCCTGCGAATGGGCTGCCTGCATGGGCGTTTTCGTGGTTTTCCCCATGTGTAACGTGTATACGAGCCAGTTTCCCTTAGAAAGTCCTCCACGAAGGCATCCCTTCCCTTAGGCATATAGCCCTCGTGTGCTTTGCCATTATTGAATAACCTAACCTAACCAAAATATTCCACAGTTATGTCATTTTTTTTAGTTGTTGCACATCACATTATTATTATTTTCAGAAACTCTAATACAATTTCAAACTTATATATATCATTCCATTCTGTACAAATCATTGTATTTCAGTTGGTAGATCGGTATCTCATTCTAAATGCAAAATCATTCTATATGCCATGCTCAAGTAATGTGTGGAATACACTTAAGTGAAAAAGTGGACCAATGAAAACATGGCTGGGTAAAATCCACAATGTTGATACTCTTTTCCCTATGACTTTTCATGGAAATGTTTTGTTTTTCTGAGTATTTGTTTTATTTAGGGACCAATCAAAATGAATGTTAACCTTATTAGGGAACTATGTCTGAAATAAAGTATGTTGTTGGAAAATTTCAGACAGACAATGATTCATTATTAATTCTTTATTAATAATTTAATGATTCAGCTTATATCATGGACCTTCTATTCAGTCTTTCTTTTAAAACAATTTTTTGAAATTTTTATGATAGAACCAAGAGGCAGATCAGGTAGACCACTTGTTCCTGAAATAGATTTTATTCCTATAAATGAAGAACATATCTTTGAAAAGGATTTATTTCTTCGAACTGATTTTAAAGAAGTCTGGATTTTTCAAGATGTTACAATAAGGTGAGAATACTTTTTTTTTTAAATTTTATAAAATAAGCTCATGAAAGAGTATGCAATTTATTTAATTAAAAATTCTTTCATTTAAAAATATGCGTAAGAATATTGAGAATATTTCTAGAATTGAATGAGTGTTAGATGGAGTCATTTTGACAGATATAGTTCGAACATCTCAAACGCAACCCTGGCTGATATTCTGCCAAAACACTTAAACTCGTCCAAAAGGGGCGTTATTACTTGCTGTGATGTGAAAGACTTCTCTTCTTCGAAAAGAGATATGTTGGAGGGAAAGAAAGTTCCCATCCATCCAGCCTATTTTGAGAATAATTCGGTCCGAATGGCACATGCGTGTTTGTGCTCATGGTCGTGGATGAGGTGGTCGAACTATAATAAACATAAGGTAAAGGAATGCATAACCAGGAATAAATAAGGCTTTCTTTTAATTTTGATTTACTCTGATGCTTGGTTAATCATGTACATACATGAAAGTTGCATAATTTTGAAAGATTGCTTTAGAATATTTGTCATCATATTTGCCAGTTAAGGTTAAATGTGTCAGTGGATTTTGTTCTGATATCAAACTATCAAAATAAATTTAATATTTCTTAATATTGGCAGCCTCAGTGAGAAGTCATGAAAAAATATGTGTATGGCAAAGCTGTATGTTTCCAAAATAGGTATATGGCAACTCATGATGTCATCAAAAAATATTTATGTGATAGCGGAGTTATGTGCACAGTACTGAGTTTGTGCAATTCTCTAATGTTTTGCTAAGTGAAAAAAGATTACTGTGTATGTGGAATGGATGACAGCAGAAAAGAATTTTTTGAAAATGTTTTCTTAGTAATGATTTCTTGCCTTTTAAGTTTTATATTAACTGATTGCTCATGTATGGAATGCATTGATGTTTTGAAAATGGTTGTTGATTTTATCACATTAGTTTGAAAAAAAATTAGTCAGCAAATTAGTTTGCAAATGCTTTCCAATGTGAGCAATGAGTTTGAGACCTTCTGGTGGGGGAATATGAATAATCATAAAGTACCATATATTTAAATGATATTTTCATTCATTACTTTCAGCTATTAATGGTTAAGTCTTTTTTCCAAATGATGTCTAACATCCAAAATTTCTCTTCTGTAATATTTTTATATCTGTCTTTCTGTATCAGGTTAGCTTCATCCCAAATACTCTGACACAGCTTACTGAATAAAAATTATGATCAGGTTCAAAACGCCATATAGTTACTCGTTTTCATATGAAATAAAGTGATTCTACGAATCACCGAGAACTTATTGATAGTTGAAATCATTCTATAGTGCTAATAACAATTATTTTGATTATATGATCCATTGAAAATTTAGCACCTGATGGGAGTTTTAATTCTTATTAATAAAGCTTTTAAATTTAAGCTAAGATTTGTTGGGGATGGGAATAACATCATATCAATTGTAATTGAGATAATAATAACGCTTTCACTACTGAAAATAATATGCTCTGGGAAGTGCATTTTTTTCTGTACTGAACTGGTAAATTTGTGGTTGTATAATCAATTAATATAAATATAATTAATAATTGTAAATCATAACATATTAATCATTCTATTTTTATATTATAGATCGGGGGTTCTCAACCAAAAGGTATATCCCATAAAGAGAATTTCGTAACTTCAGGGTGGCAGTGAGCTTTTTATTTGCTTACTAGTTTAGTTGAAGGAAATGAAAAAGTACTGTTATTCAAGTTTTTGTATATGTCAACATTTTATACACTTTTTGTTTTGTTTTAATTTATGACACATTTTGAAAAATAATCTAAATTTAAATAAATATGTATGCATTTTTTAAATTTTGAAATGGAAGGAATGATTGTTTAGCATTGCTGAAAGGAGGGCACAGGACAAAATAGGTTGAGAACCCCTGTTATAGATAGTTGCAGTAATATTGTAAATTGTCAATAATATTAAACAGTTAATCATTTTTTTCATTTAAAAAAAAGATTAGATTATGATTATTAATTAGATTTATGATTTGACTTTTGAATATTCTATTTGTAGAAAGTAATTATAAAACAACAAGTGTTTTGTCACTTGAAATGTTAGTTTTATTTCTGTATCAAAAAGAAAATAATTATATTTATAAGTGTTTCAAGGTTCATGTCATTTGTATATAGTCTCTAAGAAATGATCAACTCATCTGCAATTTATACTAGAATTCCTTCTTTTTATTTTTAGTGCTGGCAATAAACATGAATTATCTCTGAGTTTACCACATAGTATCACTACATGGGTTATTCAAGCTGTATCTGTGTCACAAACACATGGAATATGTGTTGCAGAACCAAAGAAAGTATTGTCCTTCAAAAAGATTTTTCTTCAGTTGGATCTTCCATACTCTGTTGTACGAAATGAACAAGTTGAAATTCCAGCTACTATCTTCAACTATGGTCATAAGAGATTATCTGTAAGTTGAACTTAATTTCTATAGACTTAATTTCATTGAGAAATTTAAATTCATATTTTAAAACAGAAATTAGCATGTTTTGTTGGGTAATCAAGAAATTTCCATTGTTATTAATTTCCAGTTTTGAGTAGATTGATCATGTGTCCAATTTTTAATGTATGATTTTTATTGGGATGTATCATATATTTATATTGTTCCAGTAAAGATTTTTATTTGTTTCATTTTTATTAATATTTTGAAATGTACTTCCATACCTACTGGGCAAGAGTTATCGCCATGAAACCTAATTTGGTCTCATGGACCTGATTCGATCATCTATATTTTGTAATTAAAACCATCTTCTATTGAAAAATGCTGCTTTGGATTTGTTAATGGCGATGTTTCTTGAATAATGGCATCAGCTGAAGGCTGACAGCAATTGTTGTTTTGTTAGAATACAATATTTGTTAAACAGTTGACTGTAGTGGAGGTGAGCCTGTTGACTCTGTATGCATAGTTAGTTGAACCCTTTATTTATTAGCATGTGTTTCATTATTAGAATGTATGGGGAAGACATGAATCTCTAGTTCATGCTGCTTTGATGCAATTTGTTACCTGTGTGGAAGAGGTAGGCTGTAAATAACTTTTGTTTTTCCATTAATACAGCAGCTGTGCAAGTATAGTTGATAGTGATCTCGTTTGGTTATATTATGCTCTGTATTACTTAATAGTCAGAACCATTAGTTATTGGAAAATGCTGTTTTCAATTGAAGGTGATATTTGTTGATAGATGACATCAGTGAAGGTGAATGTCCACTGTTGATATGGTGAAGTTCAGTCTTGTGTCTTTTAGTGCTGTGGCATGAACCCCAAATCAGTGCTTAGTGCAAGTGCCAAGTGCATTTCAAGCATCAAATATTGAGAAAGCCAAGTCATTTAGTGACAAGTGAAGTTACTGCAGTTCAGTCATAAATTATAAACCATTTTCTGTTAATGGTACTAATCATTCCTATGGATATATAATTAATAGCAGAAAAGAGAAATTTGGTGACAGATGCGCAGTACTTTTTTTTGTTTGTTTGTTCTGCATGTTGTTTTTGCTATGTGTACTCTCTGTTGCAGCAAAAGCATGTGTTTTAGGTTTCATTCTCTATTTTTTTATTTTGTATCCTCAAATTAAAAATTTTAATGATGTGATATTCTTTATTCAGCGATAAATTTCTAAATTTATGAAACTAAATAAAACATGCAATGATAAAACAAAAATTACATTTTATCGGAATGTATCATATATTTATATTGTTCCAGTAAAGATTTATCCAGTTTCTGTTGTTCATTGAGTTCTCTTGCTCAGGGTTTACTCATTGCTCATGGATAACGAAAAACTGAAATTAACGTTTTAAAGGAAATTTGTTTGAAAAATATAAACTTGTAGGTTCGTGAAGGTTTGCAGTCACTTTTTATATCAGTGTAAAAGTTTTCATATATATTGTGAATAACTGTAATAAAAATTTTTCCTGATGTCATACATACATGAATCTGCCCACTCTTTCTATTTTTTGTCTGATTTATTTATTAGTGGCATAATTTTGAAGCTACATAAATTTGTTTCATTATTTTTATTTTACATGACTGTCATAGTCCTCAGTGCAATTTGCTTACTGCATAGAAAGCAAAGTTATCCAACATAAATAAATATCTACTTCTGTAAAATTAAGAAATTCCTGAAATTTTTTCATTACCTTCTGCTTTTCTTAAATATTTATTTGTAGGTTTTTCAGTTAGTAAAAAGAAATCTAATCATTGGGGTAGCATATCAAGAAAATATGAAACCTAAATAAGGTATTTAACATCCTACCTAAGTAATTTTTCTTATGACTGAAGCTTGTTATTATCATGGAGAAAGATAGGGCAAATTTAATTTCCAAGTTGTACCAGATGTCATGTAAATTCAGTAGTGTATGGTTGCAATAATATAGAGTTTTAACGAAAGTTTCCTGCCACCAAAATATCACCTGCACAAACAGTTCATGTTGACGTGCTTAATCATATTTTGTCAATTAATTTTGACATTTGAAAGAAAGATACTTGCTTTAGAACACTGTATTGTAAAATTTGTAAAAAAAGTATCGCTGTCATTAAGTGCAAGTTATCTAAAATGGAACTATCATGCTACCAGATTAGAACCATCATTTACTTCCAGTTCTGTTGCAAAAAGTCCATTACAGAATGACACCAAATCATGTGTTACAGAATGACACCAAATCGTGTGTTACAGAATGACACCAAATCGTGTGCTACAGAATGACACCAAATCGTGTGCTACAGAATGACACCAAATCGTGTGGCAGAAAACTTTTGTTACAACCAGATAATTGTACATGTTCTAGGAAAGCTATAACAGATTAGACAATTGCAAGCCACTGTATGTTACATATAACATCGGCAGGTTTGGGAAAGATCAAGGACACTTATCATTGTCTAACCATGGCATAGAGCACTTTCTTTCATCTTATAAGATCCCCTTTAAAAATAAAGAGAGAATGCCTATAATGCTAAAAAAGTGTTGAACTGTTCACTATTAAAGATTGATTTTTTGCTCTAAATTTACTTTTGACACATTGTACACCTCTGCCAATGTAGCTCTTATCAGATCAAAAAAGTGAAGTAGGCTGAGTTGTTTATGATTGGTACTGTCTTGTGCATTGTCAAAACTGGATTTCATATATTGTCAGGCTCTGTGTATGTTTTCAGAGGTCTTCTAACATACTTATTCCAAAGCTTTTGTGCAGTGTGTTTGAGCTGTCATTGCAACTAAGATATAGCCATCCCCACCCCTCGAATTATTATTTTAATGTATTAATATTTTGCATATTTTACTTTGATGCAGTACCTCTATGTGGTATGTTTGAGCAACTAATATGTTAGGAGATTTTTCCCTGTAATATTTATTTTAATGTTAGATTGCATCCATTTAACTCAGTTTGATTTTCTACACAAAATAACCATAATTAGATCTAGTACCAAACAAGATGTTCTTGTGTATTTTCTGTTGGATTCCTTATTTGCTCATTAGTTTAGTAATGCTGTCTATACCATTTCAAACACAAGACAGTCAAGAAACATGAAATTTTATCTTGGCAAGATGTTCAAAAATTCAATTCCTCATGAGCTTTCCTGGCATTTCAACTCATTCATTGATGTTGTTTAACTTGCTGCCCATCAGGAAAGTTAATACTTTTTTCATGTATTTGCTTTGTAAATTTGGGTTTATCTATGACCTACATTTTAACCCTTCGTGCTCGAGCGGTGCCTCTCAGGCACCACTGCATGTGATGCGATAACTCGAGCGGTGCCTCTCAGGCACCACTGCATGTGATGCGATAACTCGAGCGGTGCCTCTCAGGCAGAACTGCATGTGATGCGATAACTCGAGCGGTGCCTCTCAGGCACCACTGCATGTGATGCGATAACTCGAGTGGTGCCTGAGAGGCACCATTCAAATCGATGTGTTTATTTGTGTTTGACCTAAGGAATATCGCTTGAAAGGTCTACTTGGCCTTTTATAGATCATATTACGCGGTGTCTAAATAGCTATAAGGGTGTGTTATCTGAAATAAAGGACGTCTTAGCACCGCTTATGCGATAGAATGTTTTATCTCGAAAATACTAGTGATCAACTGAGAGGAGACTTTCGAGCTTCTGCTTCACACAGCACTTCTGAAGTGATCCGACTAAATGGGAAGCTGCATGTTATTTTGATGGGACAAAAAAAAGATTGCAAGGTTTGTTCCCAAGGAACTTCTGGTCAAAGGCGACAAACTGTGTACTACTGTGACACTGCCCCGACAAGCCAAGAATGCACATTGGAGATTGTTTTATAAAATATCATAAGAAGCAAAATTATAGAACGTAATTTTTAATAAATGTCTTTCATTAAGTTAAAAAATATGTATAATGTTCAATTATACGAGTTCAAAGTGTTTTATTGTGTCTAAAATTTTTTTAAGTTAACAATAACGAACTCATGAAATAAGCGGGAGCGGCTGATTACTCTCGAGTTGCTGGTTCACCCGACGGAAAAGCGCCTCGAGTGCAAAGGGTTAATTATTACAGTTTAATGAATGTTTAAAAGATTATTTCAAACTTGCATTTAGTCTTTTATATTGTGTAGTCTTAATATACACACACTTACACACATATGTACAAGGGGTGTTGAGAAATTTGAAGATGCCACTTTGGCATAGCATAATGAAACATTTAAGGACATGACAGACATGGCTATGACATGGTTATCTAAGTATCTGACATGATTACGCGCATGCGCAAGTGCCTGCACATGATGTTGGAGTGAAGCAGGTAGTTACGTGTTCATACTATTAATGCGGCAGTGCATGTGATGACATGTTGGCCTTCACAATGCAAAATCTGATGATTGAGGAGCAGGGAGATGTTATCAGATTTCTGACTGTGGAAGGGGTTAAACCGGCTGATATTCATTGCTGGATGGTGGCTGTATACAGAGCAGGCTGTGTGTCCAACAAGTCAGTGAGAAAGTAGAGTGCTGTTCTGCTCCGTGTACGGCCACTATCTGGTGATGATTATTGGTCAGTTTAACTCCTTCCACAGTCAGAAATCTGATAACATCTCGCTGCTTTTTAATCGTCAAATTTTGCATTGTGAACGCCAAGATGTCATCACACGCACTATTGCATCAATTGGATGGAACACGCAACTGCCTGCTTCATGCAGGCGTCATGTGTGGGCACTCGTGCATGTGCATGACTATGTCGGATACTGCATTCGTGTCCTTAGATGTCTCACTACATTATGCCAAAGCGACATATTCATATTTCATCCAGTTTGGTTGTTACGACATTTCGTACATTTTCATTTAAACATCCTTTATATGTGTGTATATATATATATATATATATACACACACACACACACACACACACATATATATATTATGGAGGTATGAAGTAAGAAGGAGTGGCCCTAACCAGTTTTCCCCATACTTTGTTTTGAAGTACTGGCGATCCCTGCATGGTGACCAAACCACTCAGTTACTTACCATTAAGATCAATGAGTTTTGACATGATTGGATGTAAGTATTTTGTAATTACGTCACAAATATATATATAAATGTATATATATATATATATATATATATGAAAAGAATACATTTTTAAACAACATTTCATTCTGAATGGAATTAAATGCTATACTTTTCACAGAACAGTTTGCTCAGAATGGTTTGACTTGAATGAAGTATTTTCACAAGTTTTCGTTAATTACATTAGAAAAAAAATTTAAGAGTTCAAGATGAGGATAAGGTAATTCAATTTTATTCGGTTAAGGATTACAAAAATTAAGATAAAAGTTTATTGTATTATTAATATTAAAATTGTGCATTATTTCTTTTCTATTTATAGAGCTTCTTCCTAAAATACTTTCTCAAGTGTGGAGTGATTTTTTTAGCTTCTGACACATCTTTTAAATTGAAAAATCGAAGTCAATTTGTAATTAATGCTCTATTCGGTCAATTTCAAATTAGAGCACCTTATAGTATAGAGCATGCATAGTGAAATACATTAAATAGTACTAAACTTTCTCTGAATATTTCCAAAAAGGAATAAAAAAAGGTTTTTTTTAAATATTTAAAACTTGTAACTGTGTTATTATAAAATGTAAAGGAATAATTCTTTTAATTATACTTATCAGATTTTTTCCTTATTTCCAACAAACAATACATATTCTAAACTCTTCTTTATTACTTCCTTAAGTACGCATTTCACGCTTTACAGTACCTTGTAACAGTTTGTTTTCCAGTACAAACAAGTCTTGCTTAAATAGTTTTATAAGCATATTTGTCAACAGGATTTCAGTTTATGTTTATAATTCAATGTTAAGGTTGTTATATATTTAGATAATATTTATAATCATTATAAATTTAGATACATTTAATAATTAGATTTTTTTCACATTAACTTTCACAGGAGTTTATGAATAAATAAATCCTTCATTTCAAATACATTTAAAAACAGTTTAATAAATATTTATGTATTTTATGTATATTATATGTATGTACATGTTAAAGGCAGATACATGCATAAATACCCATACATATTTCATATTTTTCATTTTCGGCATATGCAAATCTTTAATTTCTATGCATTCACTATATTTTTCGAGTAAAGTAATTTACAATAATTTAGCATATACCTTAAATTTTTACATAAAAAATATGATTAAATATAATTTGAATGAAAATTACATGCCTTATTTTTAATACCCACTCAAAGATCAGTTTTTCTTCAAAATTCCTCCATGATGGTATCTCTCCCTTAAGGCAGATAGCCCTTGCATGTCTTACTCTATTTAATAAAAACTTAACCTGACCTGTGTGCCTAATTTATATTTGCATTTGGCCATCAAGTTTCAAACTTTAACTTAAAACACGTTTTAGGACACATTCATTACCAAATTCAAATCTTCTAGTAAATTCATGATCGGACCTCCTTTGGCAGGATACACAAATGTTTTGGCCACCGTCGATTATCCTATTTTAAAATTCTTAATAAGCTGCCTCGATGATGTGGCACGTTCACATAGTCACATCATCTTGACCGCACATGGTATTTCCGTCGAATTCACAAATGTATTCCGTCTTCTGTTCTCTGTAAAATTATGTACAGTTTTACACAAATGTGTGATTACAAATCACGGAAAAGTTAAGTTATTGGCATATCTGTGTGTATGTTTTTTAATTTTGATGAGGATTGCAGCGTTTGATGGTAATTTATTTTTTAATTAACCCAAATAAGTAAAAAGTGTAAACCCAAAGTGATTATTTTTCACTTATATAAAAATAAAATGATGAGTTTAAAATGAGCTACTATAAAACCTCTCCTCTAAAAATTTTTAAAAAGTAAATGTTACAATTATATGTGGATTAAAAAAAAAGAAAAAAAATATTTTATTTAAAACTTTTTGGAGTTTGAAACATGAAATAAAAGTAGTGAATACTCTATCAAGGGTATCGAAAGACGTATACAATTTTAAAGGTATGGTAACAAATGTTTCATTCTTTAAGCGTAACATTTTTGCTAAAATTTGTATTTTTGTAGTTCAACAGCTTATAATTTTATAAACCATATTGATAATCAAAATTGCTGTTGTTAAGTTATTGAAAAATAACTAAGATTTCATTTTTGCATAAATGTCACTAAACTATACAAATTGCTACTATCCATCACACAATTAATGTTTATTTTATGCATAAATATCCTGTTTTTCGATTTGTATGGAACTGTTGTGTGTCGAAATACTATTGAAGCACTGTTAAGGGAGCTTCTGAATATAAACAAAAACCACCTCATCCAGGGACCAAAGCTTCAGAGCAGTGCTTCACTTATAGTGCGGAGCTGGCTTCTTCCTTCCTTTCTTACTTCCATGATTCATACATACTTTCTGTATTGATCTTTTATCTGGTTTTATATATTCATAGGGGCTTTATTTTATTGTCTGTCATTATCTTTTCTTTTATCTGATTTTATTGTAATGGGTATTTTTAGAGAATGATCATCATGAATGTTATTTGTAGACTTTTAACCACTTCTCTTACAAATGTTTTTGAAAAAAATTGCAGAAAATCATCACATTTTTTATTTTATTATTAAATACAAGGAAACAAAACAAAATGTGTAGGTTTTAAAGTTGAATTTTTAATTTTTTACAGTGTAAAAGCATTTAATACTAGTTTACTATCCAAAGTTATCTTGGGGAAATGAAAAAAAGTTGAATATTAGTCTTTGTATGAGTTTTTGAAACAAAGTACAGTAAGGTAAAAGTAAAATGAGCAGGTTCGGGTGGCAACTTCGTTTTTTGAATTGCACACCATTACCGATCGCCCATTGGCAAATCATCTGAATCTAAATCACTTGAACTATCGTCTTCAATAAGGCTACATGCAGAAAAATCACTTCCACTATTTTCAATGTCCACCTCTTCATAATCACTTTTGAATAAATAGTCACAATAATCATCGCTTTTGCTATCTTGCGTCATTGCGATTATTTTACATTTTTACAACGCACTTATCTTTCTTTCTATGTTACTAATCCACAAGCCAACGTATAATAAGGAAATCATATGACCAGTCCCGCCAAAAGAACAGCGAAACCAACAAAACTTGGCAAACTGCCAATCAAAACTGAATATTTCCTTTCATTTCCTCCAGACCGAGTAAAACTGTGGAGATAATAATTAACTGCAGTATATACAAACCCAAGATAACTCGGGAATAACCAGGCAAGTGGTTAAAAGGTATTTTAACATTTTTATTTGATTTTTAAACTATATTTTTTATAAGATTTTAATGTTTTTAATTTGCTTTTTCTTCCCCTTCTCAGCTTGTGTTAAGTGCATTATAACCTTATAGGCACCATTAAAAGCAAAAACCAATCTGAACATCTATGGTAGCTTTTATGGAATGTCTTTTAAATATAAGTATATGGTAAACATTTCATTTTAGGAGGTTATACGATTATTACATTATTAGAAGTCTATATGTCAACATATTTTCCAGGCTATTATGTATATGTATGGTGTGGAACACTTGTGTACTGGAACTAAAAAAGATGAAAAAAGTGAGAGGAAAAGGCTAATAGTTGAAGGTCAGTCTGCAGTGACTGCAACATTTCCTGTTATACCTTTAAAAGAAGGAGAGTTTGATATTAGAGTTGTTGCTCTCAGTGCTGAAGGAAGCGATGCAGTCATGCGGAAGCTGCATGTTGTTGTAAGTATTTCAGTTATTTATTTAGATTTCTGTAATTTCTGCTTTCTTTTGCTGTTTATAATTTCTGACCTGTTTACCTATATAAAAATATTTCTAGTGCATTTTAAAAACATACTCTGTGTACAGAGGTGATATAAATTAAGAGAATTTTCGTATTTTATCGAATTGCATGAACTGAACTGAAGGAAAAACCACTGCTTCTAGATAAAAATGTAAATCTTGTACAGCAAATACGGCATACACGTGTGTGTAGGTGGAGCCAGTAAAAAAGCAGGCTTTGTAAGCTCGTGGAGGGTAAGACGAATTGCGTTCACTAGCACACCTTGGCGAATTTCTTGGTGTTATCTCGTAAGAATCGGTTAAATTCACATCGGAACAGTAAAAGTGAGTAACCCCCAACAGTTAGATGATGGAATGAGGTGGCAAATTGTGAGGAGGCTAGAGGCAGGCCAATCGCAAGTTCAGATATGCAGAGAGTTTAATTTAATGCCCAGCGTCATGTGTAACCTGAGAAAACAATTCCAGGGTACTGGATCTATCGAGAGAAAGCCTTTGCAAGGTCATCCAAGAGCCACGATGTCCAGAGAAGATCGCTATTTGTCCCCTTTAGCGATGCATAACAGAGAGGCTACAGCTTCTCGAGACCTGTATGCAACCATAGCAACCCATGTAACAAGGGTGACTGTTTCCAAAAGACTGAGTGAGAGAGGGTTGTTTGCCAGAAGATCGGCTGTTTGCGCCCCGCTTACGTCTATGGACAGGAGAGTCTGATTAGCATGATGCGGACAGCATAGTGATTGGAGTATGGAGCAACGGCGACCGTTCTGTTCACCGATGAGTCCCATTTTAGCCTAAACACAGATTCTAGCCATACTTTCATATGGAGAGAGCCAAGGACCCGCTACCTACCCTCCAATGTCCGCGAAATCAACAATTGTGGCAGTGAAATGGTCTAGGCAGGCATCATCTTGGACGGCCGCATACCTCTCCACGTCTTTGACAGAGACTCTGTGACTGGTGGGAGGTATGAGGATGAGGTCTTGGCACCCTATGTCCTCTTTTTCCGGAGTGCAGTTCCAGAGGCCCTGAGTTTATCTTACAGGATGATAACGTGAGGCCACACAGAGCTCTTCTGGTCGACTAATTTCTCGAGAGTGAGGATATTCGTCGGATGGGTTCGCCAGCCAGGTCTCCACACCTGAACCCTATAGAGCATGTCTCAGACACTCTGGGAGCACAATTGCAACTCACAACCCCCTTCTGAGAACCATCCAAAAACAACATTGCTGAATGAGTGGGACCAACTGATACAGGCACTGATAAACTGCCTTATTTCCAGTATGACATCACGCTGCAAGGCCTGTATGGATGTAAGAGAGAACCATACCCCCTATTAACCCATTTCTTTTGTCTTCTGCAACTGCTGTTTCAGACCTTCAAACTCCCGTGACTGTTACACACGAACATGCGTGTCTATTATAACCGTTGAATATTTATTTTGTTTGTATTATATCAACCGATGTTCACTCTGAATTTTATTGAAATTTGCCCAGTAGTTCTGGAGATCGCAGATCAAATATGAAAATTCTCTTAATTTATTTCACCAGTGTATTTACAAGAAGCATATTAACTCATTGTCTCAAAATGGCTAAATAATTTTTAATTTAAAGTAAGCTTAAGGGAAAAAAGGCATTTTTGTACTTGATAATACTCATTAAGATTTATTTATTTACTCACTTTTTAAATAAAATGAGTAAATAAATAAATCTTAATACTGTAATTAGTTCTTTGAAAAGTGCAAGGAACATAAGGAAATTTCACAGTAGATCGATATCTATTGTTTCATTTCAATTGGCATATTTTTTATGGCACCAACAGAAAAAAAGAATTAAATTACAGATGTCTGGATTACAGTTTGCTAATGTCTGGAAACATGCTGCTCAAACTAGCGATTTTCGAATCTGACTCCCAATAAAAAGAATTCCCTTAAAATCAAATTTTCCTTTGCTGGATGGTGGCAAAGACTTCACTTTTTAATGAATCAATATTTCATAATGTGTATATTTCATAATTCAATATTTCCAGTATTTTTACACTCCTTTGTGAAAGATTCCTTCTTAATTTTTCCAAGCTTTCTAAATAAATATGATTGCAGAAATTAATATCTTTTCATTGTTCATTTCTGTAGATGATACATCAAAGCAAAAGTAGATGTGATTAGGTTAAATAATTAAACTAGATGTAATTTTTTAATTTTTAATAACAAAACAAGGTATCTTGTTTGCTGAAGGAAATAGATTCATATAAAATAAAATTGTTATTTCAGATAAAGTTTGTTGGCATGGCTTAAATATCATTTCAATATTAGATTTTAACTTCTTTCATATATAAATATGTATGAAATGTAATTTCCTTATTTTTATATTTTTGTTATTTAAATAATTAATGTATCTGTTTAAAAATTTAATACCATAATTATATTCCTTTAATTCCTTAAGTAAGAAATACTTTTGCATGGTTTTCTTAATATGTAATGTGAATACAAGCCAGTTTCCCTTAAAAAGTCCTCCATAGAGCAATCCCTCCTCTTAGGTAGGCAGCCCTTGTGTGTTTTGCCATGTTCGAATAACCTAATCTAAACTAAGAAATAGTATTTTTCTCTGACTAAATCTCTGAATAAGGAAATTATGTTACTTTAACAATGCAACTTAAATATATTATATATAAAAACATGATGTAATTTATGGAAGAAAAGATCCAGTGTAATAAATTTTAGAAGTAATCTCAGAAATTTACATAAAGGAAATATGTAAAAAAATTCAGCATTGTAAAGTAAATATGCCATTTGTTAAATTATAAAAACTTCTATATAACTAGAATCTGGTTATAGAATTATGGCATCATTTGTAATATAATGTAAGGTACTGCAATAAAATGCATAAAATAAATTTCTTTTTTACATTATATTTTAATATTAAAAGCAGTAGAAAATGAATTTTATCTGCCAAATGAAATTAAGTTAAATGAAATTAAATAAAATTTCTAAGCAGTGAGATAAAAATGAGAGTAAACTTTTGTTGGTACCCTTACTTCTGCTCTCTTAATAATACAAATAAAAGTTAATCGAATGTCAGTTTATTATCTCTTTTTATTCTTTCGATTTAAATTACACTTTTATTATTATATATTAATTTTTGCTGAAATCATTCACACAACGTACAATAAGCAGTGCTTACTTGAAAATTTCGCAATGACGAGATATGCAGCTAAGGAACAGAGCTAAAATTATGGTTGTGAAAATCCTCAAAACAAAAAAATTCTATGCTGAACTCTTTGGTCACTCTCTTTTGATAATATTAGATGTGGTAGAATGTGTATGCATTCTCCACAAAATACAGCCCTACAATTTGTTAGTATCACACCAACTAAAAATGTGCTATAAACTATCAGTATTTTTAATAAGAAGGAAACAACTAAAATCCAAAGATATTAGTAAACAAATTATTTATTTTGAAAGGTTTATTGAAACATTTAGTAATGAATCGGGGAAGGGGGGCAAGGTCAGCATGCAGTAATACCTCCGATTAAAGAAGAATTACAAAGTCAAGAAAGGTCAGGGTGAGGGAGACTCAAGAAATTTCTTGTGGTCACATTATTAAGTGTTTGTTGTGATGTGTATGTGACATCCGTGCAACATCCACATCACAGTGTGACATTTGTGTAACATTTTACCATGGTCATGAATGTAATGTGACAAAATGTAATATTGGGATGTCACAGCAACTTAATGTGCTATATAAGTTCCAACAAATATGGAATTACATAACACAATGCAAATTTGATGCTATTTGGGAACTGCACAGGTAAGCATTTGTAAATTTCAGGGATTCTCCCTTCATCAAGTTTTGGGCTTTAGAGTTGAGTTGCACTGAATTTCTTTTAATTCCGTCTGTAAAAGGGCTGGAACTTTCTCAATAACTGATTGAGAAGAAGATAGAAGATAAAGAAAAGTCATCTTTGACAGATCTTATATCACGAAACCTTTCTTCAAACTTAGTCCTCAAATCTTCAAGCTTCTCTGCATACATTTGTATATAATGGGCTGTTGTTATACTTAGTAGAAGTTTGTAAATGTATCAGGTCTTCAATTTTTAATTGATTCTCCCGTAGCAGTAATGTGTGTTTGAATGTTTTTGCCTGATCATTGATGTTTGTAATAATATCTTTTCCTTGCAATTTCAAATTCAGATATCTCAAATGTCATGCAGTATCAACCATAAAAAAAGACCTTGTAAACATAAGGATCTGTCAGTAAGTTGGTTTCTTGTTCTTTGATTTCCAAATGTATCAGATCGTAACTCTCAAGCTCCAGAACCTTTCAAGAAATATGGAGAAAATAGCCAGCACAGTTCTTTGTAATAGGGAAGCCCAAAATATTTGCTTTTTAAATTTTCCAAGAAAACAGAAAATTGTTGTCTGTTTAAGCCACAAGCTCTTATGAAGTCAATTTTTTTCCAGTTTCATAGCATTTTTCATTTTAATTACGTTTGAAGATGATGCCTCCTGGTGTACAATACAATGGATGTCATGGATAATAGGTCTTTCACAAGATTTACTTATCTTTTTGTGTAGGTATGTTATAAAGCAATTATTTTTTCCAGTCACTGTAGTAGTTTCATCCGTGACTACATAAGATAGCTTGGACAGACATAAATAACAGTTTTCTAGTTTTCTAGTTTTCTAGAAGTTTGCAAACAGCTACGAATATATAATCTCCAATCATAGTATCATCTAATGGTGTAATATCCATTAATTCTTCAAAAATACGGAATTATGCATCACATGTTCAAAGGCATACAGCTAATTGAACCATGCCTCTGATATATGTGAATATAATATATAACGTGAAATGAAGTATGGAATAAATCTTTCATTTTATGACTCAGATTGGATGTGAATTCAGTTACTCTTTCAGCGACTATGTTACTGACAGTGAGATGCTTTGAAATGTCTTTACATGCCTAGGACTTACTATTTCAGTGATTTTGACCGAACAATCTTTCATAAAAAATCACTACCAATAAAAGTTTTGAGTTTTTTGCATCTTTGTTGACAATGTATAGCTTGTATGGGCCACAACTTTGATATGTTTACCTTGTTTTGTAAACATACCCTATTAATGCTTCTGTTCTGTCTTCAGTTCCTTCAACTTTTCTTTCCTCATTAATCCCTCGTTCTAATTTTTTTAATTTTTGGATTGCTGATTGTGATGATTCATGTTATATAACTTAAGTAAGCTGGTGGTGGATTTGCTCACTAAGCAGAGAATTTTACCATTTATTTCAACTCAAAAGTACTGCAGTTCCCATTCTTCTTGAAATATATGATGTTCATCAATGATTTTTTTTGTTTACTATCACTTGATTTTGAATGAGATATAATGAACAAATGGAAATTATTCAGAAACTTTTTAACCTAGCAACTTATTAATTGAACTACATTGGTTGTATTTGCTGCAATGGATTGAACTGCTTGAATAGCACTTGGTATAAGTTTACTGTAGGATCTTCAGTAACGACATAAGCACATGTGCAGAAGATTCAGGCTCTGGTCTTGAGATGGCAGGGCATTACTGATGTTGCTTGAAGACTTGCAAATGCACTGGATGACATGTCACCTGTTGAGGATAAAAGAGTCATTACAATTTTGTAAATAAGTAATTATAATGGACTTTTACACTATGCAGTTAAGAGATGAAAAATGATTTTAGTTCAGTTCTATGATGGCTTAAGGCAGGGGTTCCGAAACGTTTTCAGTTGGCAGCACACTTGCAGGTTTAGTATTTTATCATGGTGCCCTAGTCGTGTTCAACGAAGCGTTGTATAGTTACAAAGTCAGAGATCTGGATATTCAATATTTGGAATGATCTAAAATCTGGACCTCAAAACTGCAAATATTTTTTTTCCTTGTATGCTTCACGCATGTGCATTTGAATTTTCCCCCCATAATAAAACATGTGGAGAGTCCCGATTCTTAATTTCACTTCAACACTAAATAAATTATTATTGTTGAAGAAACAATAATTTAGCATAAATTTGTGCGATCAATAATATGGCTCCATAGCTGCGTACCTGCTTTGCATGCATCTCAAACTGATACATTCTAGACAGAAACATCGTTGATTTTACACTGACTAGTATTTTATATCCCTGATGCCAACCTGGAAAATCATTATTTATTATATTTTCGTTTCATCGCCGCATGTTTATCAGTGCATGACAACTTGAGTAATCACTTATGTATCGACGCCCAAGCAATTTTTTTTATATGAGTAATTTGATAACAAAGAGCATGGTAACCTTTTATATTGAATCGGATAAGCTTTAAGTATGTGCAAGAAATAGACGTAATATAATAAATAACTAATACAATTCATGCTTAAATGTCTCACTATGTGATAGAAGCAAGACAAAAGTTAACAGAACAACTTGTCTTTCGTCTCCATTCTCATGATACATAGCCAATAATGTAAAGCTGACGATATTAAGCTAGATTAAAATTATACCTTACTGATTCCAAGGGATTTCAGTCAATATTGCACTGTTCCTGAACTTTCTGATTTGATCCAGCTTATTATTTTTTGCAAGCTGTTTTTATTACAGCAAGTTTATGAACATTAAAGCTTGAATTTTCGATTATGCAGAAAAAAGTTTCTAATTCTGGAGCTGCCGCAGGATCTACAAAGCGAAAGCATGCTTCGATGTCCATTAAACAAAAAGTGGATAAAGATATATCTGTTTCAAAATTATGTGAGGAGTATGGTATTGGAAAGTCGACTGTATATGACATAAGCAAACAGAAAAAGGAATTTTTTGAATCTTTTGTACATTCCGACATCCACTCGCAATGAATAACAGAAAAATTATCCGTTATGCTAAAAGTGAAGATCATGACAACGTGATGATTGAATGGGTCAGGCAACGTCAGCGAGGGCATGCCATTGACTAGTCCATTGCTAATGGCTCAAGCTAAAATATTTCACTAAGAAATGGACTTAATAAAGGAATTCGATAGGTTGGTTAACCAAATTTTAAAATCTCCATGATATAAGGCAATTAAGAATTTCAGGTGAAAAAGCTTCAGCTGATACTGAAGCTGCTGAACTATTTGCAGATGAATTCATTGATTTCATTAATAGTTAAAAGTTATCTCCAGAGCAAATTTATAATGTTGATGAAACTGGTCTTTTCTCGCAATGTGTACTGCAAAATACTTTGGCAATCTCTATAGAGATTGCCAAGGTATATTTCCTATAGGAGAGGCTCCAACTCGTACCAAAGATTCCAAAGTGACACTGATGACGCAATAATTGTCCTGATTGTAGACAACTGTTCAGCTCATACTTAAAATTTTAGTGAAAGATCATGTATCCATATTATTCCTACTCCAAATTGTACACCCATCATTCACCTTATAGATATCGGAATAATGCACTGAAAATGCAAATATAAAGTAGAATTTTTAAACTCTATGTTAAATTTCTTTAATGGCAAGACTATTCAAGAATTTCTGAAATATTTTAGAGTAAAATCTGCTTTGTGGAGCATCGCAAGATCGTGGGAGAATGTGTCACCAGATAATTTAAAAAACTGCTTGGCATGGTTTATGGTGAGGTAGCATATTCCATGGTGAAGATGATAGCCGCAAAAGTGAAGATTTTTGGATATCGCAAACCAAAGATGAAATTTTCCAATTAATGAATTTTTTAAAGAAATAAGTGGAGAAGCTGTAATAAATTAAGATAATATAGTGGAAGTTTTTCATTGCGATGATAATGCTCTAATTATCAATAAATTAACAGACAGTGAAATCTGAAGTATGACTCTAGATCAGGGGTAGGCAACGCATGCCCTCGCTGGACTAATGTAAATGTATGATAGCCAGAGCGATTTACTTAGTCTTGTCAAACGACGATATACAGCAAGTACTGTCTGACCACGTATTCCAGATCTATGTAGACATCCGGTTTGGGGCTAAAGTGGGCACATCTATCAGTTATGTAGGGGTGAGTGCAGTAGCCCGGTAGACACTAAATGTCCACTGACCTTCGATTTCACCCACACCCCTTCGACCTTCGAGAGGGAAAAATACTCGCGCTTTTCGGCCACACACCTCTTCAATTAAACTGACCCATCTTGGCCCTCAGCCAAACTGCTCTCGCTAGCGTGGTCAGACAGTAGTCAGTTGAGTTTAGGATTGTGCATAGATTAGCAGTTTGCTAACCTTGAGCGTATCTAATAACACGCACGTATTTTTTGTTAGTGTGTGATCGTATTTCGAATAGACCACGCGTAGACCGTGCATTTAAAACTACCAAGTAATCCGAAATAATTCTTTTCTTTCAAAACCCTTTATGGATAAATGTAAAAGAAAAAGAACATATTATTTTAACGATGAATGGGAACGTCTATATTATTTCGTTGATTACAAAAGGAAGTGTATTTGTTTGTTGTGTAATAATAGTATTGCGATTCCCAAGAAAAGTAATATTGAACGACATTTTAAGACCGTTCATACCAATTTTGATAGTGACTATCCAATGAACTCTGAAATTAGAAGAAAAAAATTATTTCTTCAAAATCTTCAATAACTAATCAGCAAAGTTTTTTTACTAAACAACTGCAACAACATAAAGCAGCAACGATCACGTCATATAAAATATCGAATTTGCTAGCTAAGAATAAAAAACCATTTACAGATGGAGAATTAGTGAAAGAAGCCATGT
The DNA here is from genome assembly GCA_000611955.2 of Stegodyphus mimosarum. Lineage (NCBI taxonomy): Eukaryota > Metazoa > Arthropoda > Arachnida > Araneae > Eresidae > Stegodyphus > Stegodyphus mimosarum. The sequence continues at coordinate 423,937 of KK113608.1, read as the reverse complement.
TAGAAGCTGCTGATTCACTTTTTGAAAAATTTAAAAATAAAAAGGAAATAGTCTCAGCTATAAACACGTTGCAATTATCAGCATGAACTGTTACTAGAAGAATTGGAAGTAATTGTGGAGAATTTCGAGGCAGAATTAGCAAATGATATGGAAAATTGTATTTTCTTTTCGCTACACATGGATGAATCGGCAGACGAGACAAATATATCACAATTAGCAATTTGCGTGAAGATGGTATTTTCTGATTTTACAACAAAAGAAGAATTCCTTAAAGTTCTGCCATTAAAGGGAAGCACCAGAGGAGAAGATATCTTTTCTACTTTTAAAAAGTATAAAACAGATGTAAAATTACCTGTACAAAAGTTATCGTCAATTACAACAGACGGGGCACCAGCGATGACTGGTAAGAAAAAAGGATTTATTGCTTTATGTAGACAGGATTCCTTATTCCCGAAATTTATTTCTTATCATTGCCTCATACATCAGGAAATGTTATGCGCAAAAACAATCGTTTTTCAACACGTATTTACGATAGTAACAAAAATTATTAATTCCATAAGATCGTGAGCTATGCAACACAGATTGTTTAAATTACTTTTAGAAGATGAGGACGTTCAGTTCACAGATCTTCTTTTACATACTGAAGTGAGGTGGCTGAGCAGAGGTAAAATACTTGAGCGCTTTATCATGCTTTTGCCACAAATAAAGGAATTTATTGCATCAAGAGGCGAATTTTACGAGCAATTAGAAAATAAGGATTGGTTAATAGACCTCGGATTTCTGACAGATAGAACGGCGAAGTTGAATGAATTAAATTTAAAAATACAAGGGAAAAATCAGCATATCATTGACATGATTAGTGCAGTAAATGCATTCAAATGCAAGTTAATGTTGTTGAAATCCCATCTATTGAAAAAATCATTATCACATTTCCCAAATATAAAATATACTGTTGAGAGTTTAAATATGAATAATGAAAATTTTACTTCTACATCATATTTAGAAATTATAGATAAGCTAATAGAAGAGTTTTCTTCTAGATTTGAAGATTTTGCAGCATTAGAACCCGTTCTAAGACTTTTCATAAATCCATTCAATGTTACTAAAGATAATGTCCTTGAAATACTTTCAGTGTATTTCGAGCTTCATAATTCGAAGACCTAGAATTAGATATAATAAACTTGCAAAGTGATATTATTTTAAAAGCGCATAGTAATGATAAAATGTTTTGGAACTTAGTCGATGAAAATAAGTATCCTATTTTAAGGAAATGTGTGCTAAAAATTTATTCATATTGTGCAACAACATACAATTGTGAGTCTTTGTTCTCAAATATGAAATATTTGAAATCAAAATACTGAACAAAGCTTAATGACTCACATTTAGATAATTGTTTAAGTACCGGGAACTCTAAATATATCCCCAATTATAAGAAATTAGCTGAAAATATGGACACCCAAGTTTCACACTGAATTATATGTATCATTATGTATGACCCCAATAAAATAAAGTTATAAAAAGTCTGTTTTTTTTTTAATGCCTATTTATACCTGTTGATTATCTGTAAAATATGCACCCTCGGTGATTTTCAAATTTAGTATTGCATCCTTAATGACAAACAGGTTGCCGACCCCTGCTCTAGATCCAGAAAATATCATTACCGATTGTGAAGAAAGTGAACAGAAGTTATTGAAAATGAAAAAATTTCGATGAACAAGTTAGTCAGAATTCTCAACACAACTATTAGGACTTGAACAATGGAACTTTATAACTGAATAAGAAGTTATGTCTGTCTGCAGAATTAAAGAGAAAATATTACCTCAAAAAAAGTAGCTTAAGCAACTTACATTGAAAGGAATGTTTAATAAAATAAGCAAATAAATATTGAGCTTTTCTTGTAAATTTTGTTACCCTTTAGATCGAAAATGCTTCATCATTTCATAAATCACAATTTCATATTGTCAATTTTATAATTTCTGCATGTCATCTTACAAGTTTTAAACTGATGACCTAATATCCAGAAAAATCTGGAATCGGCGAAGTTCTGACGAGTCTGGATCTCGGACTTGAAAAGAAGAACGGAAGAACTCGGAGAAAGTGCCTGAATGATTTTGAATAGTACTGAATAATATGTTCAGCATCAACAAAGATTACCCAGCTTCAACTCAGTATAACAGATTTGATGTCTCACAGCAAACTAAAAGCTGCATTTCAAAACTCAAATATTTAGTGGAGTTTTAGGTGCATACAAGATGAATTCAAAATCTTGTCAGAAAGGGCAAAATTAATGCTGCTATCTTTCTCAAATACACATTCTTGTAAAGCAAGATTCTCTGCTTGTACAGATACCAAAACAATATACAGAATCTGCTGCAAGGTCTGTAGTTATTAACAGTTTAACTTAAAATGAGAAAATTGTATGCAGAAATGCAATCACAGATGTCTTCATTAAATATTTTTATGTTTTTTTTAATGTTATATCTTTATTTAGTCCTAGAATGCACTATAATTCTGTAAGTGTTAAATTAAATTATAGTTGTCTATAGGGAGTAATAAAAATTTCAGTTATGAATGAATATGTATTTCAATTGAATTGCATATCATAATTAACTGACTGGGACCAAAATTATTGTAATAACATTGATGCTTTCAGGAATAATGGAAAATATCTGTTGTAAGTTGCTTTGTTTTATTGAATTTTGAATCTTTATGTTTGGCTAACTTTTCACAGTATCATGTTGAGAGTAGATTGACATATTATGGTAAACTTCAAAGTTTGTAAAATATAATTTAATTTCTTGGCCAATGGAAGCTGTTTAGATATCTCCTTAGTTTTCTTCTTCTTAATATATATTTTTATCTATATCTATTTATTATATAATCTCCTTAAAATCTATATTTTAATACCTGTTAAATGTTGTTCTTCATATATCATTAAGTTGTAAGCAATAGTACTTGTAGTCTAAGAGATTCTACTAAACGAGTTGATTCTAAAATAAGGCTGTGTGAGTTAGAGTGTGGGAACCACCCCTTTCTCGTATCAGGAGAAAGTATGAAACTGTGCACAGATCAGGAAGCCCATATTCAATAATAATGATATTATCTTACCTTAATTAACATTATTTTAACAAATATAACTTAATTAATATTATCTTAACAAATTACAGGAAAAGAATTCTAGGGCCATGAGACCCACAGGTTGACTAGTTGGCCACCGTTGATGTATAGCAAGACTACTAAAACACACTGTGCATGTACACAAAGTAGCAGTAATGAATGTACAGCTTATTTCAGCTTCCAGAAACAGATGGTTAAGCTGGCATATGACTTTTGTGTCTTTCTCCTATAGCATACATACTGATTTGAAAACAAGTCTCCTTTTTTCAATTTTTATCTCTCCAATTTAATTTCTTTTCAATCACACATTAAGAAATGAGTATTTTTTTTAATGCCATGATCATTCAATATGAAGCATGAAGTTATGATCTAGTTAAGTGGGTTATGCATAGGTTAGTAATTTAAATAACACATGCAGTCTTGTTATATTTATTTTATCTTTTCAGCCAGAGGGGTATCCTGATGGAATTGATTTTTCTATTAAACTGGATCCCTCAAATATGCAACGCAGAAAGAGAAGATTTGTTAGTAACAACAGATATTCGGGTATGCAATATTAACTTTTTTTAGGGGCTTTGATGTGTGAATTAGAATTAATTAGAGCTTTCATTTACGCTAGAATTATATACAAAGCTTATTCTAAAAGTAGGTACCATTTGGGTATTAAAAAAGATTAGCAATTTGTTTTCATTTGTATTTCATTACAGAAAAATCTACATACCTTAAACTACTTTTAGATATATTCACCATATGAATTAAGATGTGTCACATCTTGACACTTATTGCAACATGACATATTCATAGAATTGTGCCATCTGTGACCTGAATCAATTCTGGATGTTTACCTTCATCTCATCATCACTTGAAAAGTGCTGGTTGGCAAGAAATTTGAGGTGAGAAAAACATAGAAGTTGGTTGGAGCTAAGCCCAGTCTATAAGGAGGGTGATAGAATTGTTCCCAGTGGAATGAATCAAGTAGCATCATCGTTATGAGTGCAGTATGTGCTCACATGTTGTCATACACAAACACAATAAGAAAAGTCAATAGGCCACACATTTTGTTCTGTATCCTGCACTGTAATTTCTTCTCAGTATCTTAGTTTAAGTTGTAGTGTTGATTGCTGTGCCTTATTCCATTCAGTCCACTAAATTTCTTGATAGTCCCAAAGCACAGTGTACATGATTTTCCTTGAAGAAAGAGGTAACTTTGCTTTCTTAGGTTTGGGGAAACCACCATGCTGCCATTTATTTGTGTCTCGTAACAAATACATGTTTCACTGGTGACAACCCTTTTAAAAAAAATCATTCCCTTCTGTCACATAATGTTGCAAATGTACGCAAATGTCAGACAATGCAAACAACTCCAAGACTACTCCCATACGTTTCTGTCATTGTCTATTAATGTTTTCGGTACCCATCATGAACAACTTTTTTTTTGTAGTGCAAATGTTCAGTGTCTTTTTGTGTAATAAAGGCACAGTTTTGTGCAATAAAGTTTATGAAAATGTTTTGAAAATGCACTGACAAAGAAACCATGAATTGCCTTTTGGAACAAATATTTTCGTTGATGCAGCACACCAATTCTTCGGTGATCAACAATTGGTGTCCAATACACTCCTTATTGTGGACATTTTCTCTTCCTTCGTTAAACATCCTAACCTACTTTCACACCATACCTTCACTCATCGAGTTCTCTCTGTAAGTTTCATTTATCTGGCAATAAATTTCACAAGGTCAAATATTTCTCACTTTCAGAAATTTGAAAATGGCTCTTATTTCACAGTTGGTGGACTGATTGATTGTGTTGATTTTCCAAAATTAAATTGTTAGATATTTTTATAGCTGTCAGTGGAGTAAAACCTCAAATATCTAGTGTAGCTGGGACAAGAACCCATCTGGACGTTAAAAAATTAAGAATATTGTTATGTTGTTGTAGCATTATGCTTTTCTGTAGGCCAAATGAACAGCAAATGCCAGGCAATGCATAACAAAATCAGCATTTACCATGAGCCTGCACTTTAAGTGCAAGTTTCTGCCATGCACATCGTGCGTATGAATAGAAAAGAGGTGAAAGTTAAGAAAGAATCTGGAACGTATAGCAAAACCTTGATATCAATGTGCATTGTTCATTCATAAAATTGAAAACTGGCCACAAATGAGACATTACTGATATGTAAAAAGGAGCCACACTGTTATGCCAAGAAAAACTGCAACAAAGATGCAGAGATTGTGTCACTCTTGGCTATGGCAGCATCTACTGTAAATACAGAATATAAGCAAGGACTTTTGTCCTGAATAAATAAATCAAGGAGATGTTCAGGTTCTCAAAGGCTGTACTTCTCTAAGCATGTAGTGTTCAGATGCTAAAAAAATTGTACTATCCCTGAAGAATCATTAGCAGATGAGGTGCATGGCTATCACAAATTGGTTCTAAAGCAGAGACTAATTATTGTCATAGGTTAATGCAGGGCCAAGTTATTTCCTTCTATCACATAATACTGCAGAATCTCCAAGACTCTCATGCGTTTCTGTTTTTTAATGTCCATTTGTGTTTTCAGTACCCACAGAGAACACAATTTTTTATAATGCAAATGTTCAATCACTGTCTTGTGTAATAAAAGTTGTGAAATGTTTTGAAAATGCATTGACAAATCAGAAATCATGAATTACCTATTGGAACAAACTTTTCTGTCGATGCAGTAGACCAATTCTTTGGTAAATAACCTTGGGCGTCTATTGCGCTCTTCATTGTGGACATTTTCCCTTCTTTTCTTAAACACCCTAACCCACTTTCATGCCATATCTTCACTTATTGCATTCTATCCAATGTTGTATTATTATTGTATGTAAATTTATTGCCAGATAAATTTTACTTATCTGGCAAAACTATGCATTGTGTTGCCTCCACGTTGTCAGATGCGTGCGAGATATGCAGAGGTGTTGGATATGTGTTGTTCTGGATCAGCTCAGTATTTGCTGCAAGCTAATGCATTTGATTAATTAAACCCGGAACTGAAAGTAAAAAAAGAAATTGTTGTTAAGAGTGTAAGTTTCTAAGTGCATCTTGCATCAAAAGCTGCATTGCATTGAATTTTTCAGGCATATATTTGCTTAAAATGCATCAATACTAGACTGTGGATAATTGGCAAAATGTCATATGGTCATATCACACCTTCTACTTACATTCAAGTGATGCCTGTCCCAAGTGACTAAGAGGTTTTGGAGAGGCATATAATCTGAACTGTTTCCAAAGATTGGTGCAGTTCAGGAGCAGAAGTGTGATGTTTTCAGAATGATTAGTATTGGACCGTTGGGTGCAAGTCTGTGGTTGAACAAATGCTGCAAACTATATTCTCTCCTGAAAGATCATGTCATCTTTAATGTAGACTTTGATGCCTGTCCCAAGTGACTAAGAGGTTTTGGAGAGGCATATAATCTGAACTGTTTCCAAAGATTGGTGCAGTTCAGGAGCAGAAGTGTGATGTTTTCAGAATGATTAGTATTGGACCGTTGGGTGCAAGTCTGTGGTTGAACAAATGCTGCAAACTATATTCTCTCCTGAAAGATCATGTCATCTTTAATGTAGACTTTCTGCATGGAGACGACCTTAATAACAAATCTGTTTACTACAACACCAT